>WWET01009485.1:16728-27117 GCA_011038615.1 Limnodynastes dumerilii
TTTTAACGCAATAAAAGAATTGAATTGCAAAAAAAAATAACGCCGGTAAATAAAAAAAAAATGCATTAAAAATACGCCAGCGAAGGATTTTTTCCTAATTGAATCGGGCCCACAGACTCATTCACACCATTAACCCTTCACAAAACAGCTTATTCACACCATTAACCCTTCAATTCACACTCATTCACACCATTAACCCTTCAGTTCACACACCATTAACCCTACTGTTTACTACTCATTCACCCTTCTATTCTCACACCATTAGCCCTTCAAATCACAAACCCCAGCTCATTCACACCATTAACCCTTCAATTCACAGACTCATTCACACCATTAACCCTTCAATTCACAGACTCATTCACACCATTAACCCTTCAGATCACAGACTCATTCACACTATTAACCCATCAGTTCACACATCTGTCACTCTATTATGCCCTTACAACTCTCTTCTAGTCACAACATTAACCCTTCAGATCACACACCCTTCATTTCACAGCTCATTCACACCATTAACCCTTCAGTTCACAGTCCATTCATACCATTAACCCTTCACCAACTCCCTCCCTCCAGTCACTGTACCTGTGCTGGATCTCCCCTCCCCTGGAAGTGATGGTGAATCACTGATCACCGCTGCACACAGCTACCTGGACTGTGACACTTCCTGGTTCACACGTGGCCACCCCCACTTCCGCCTCCTCAGCGCGGCCATGCTGGCTGGGGCAGCGGAAGTTCCATTATGTCTGTAACATGGCGGCCGGGGGTGTCGTGTAATGGCCGCTCTCCGGACAGGTCGCCTACTGAGGGGAAAGAGGCGGGAAGCCAATGCGGGCCCCGCCCCCTGCCGCCTCGAGAGCATGCCGTCACCAGGGCAACGGCAGAGGCGGGAACGCGGCTCCACGGTGACAGGAATGTGTGAAGGCGGCTCTGTCGTGGCCGCAGAGCAAGGGCTGGATGAAGGGGACAGTGACACAGAGGAGGGACACCCACCTAAGAGGGGCACATGGCACTGGTGCAGTGGGGAGCTGCTGGATGGGACAAGTGATGGTGCAGGACGATGGCGTACGCCTCATGGAAGGGTTCGGTGGTCTTGGGGGGACGATCCCCAGTCACCAGTAGAAGATGTGAGACCCCATGGGTCCATGAGGAAACGGCCATGGATGAGGGTTACAGAGGGGAGAATGAGTTATATGGAGGAAACTAGCAGAGAACGTCAAAAAAGCAAGACAGATTCGCAGACTTCCCGTAACGCTCCAAGAATTGCAGATTTTACCCCCAAGAAGTCCATTACGGAGAAGTTTCAGGAGCTTTTATTGAGAAGTTGTGAAAGTCGCCGCCGTAACGGACACCAGGATACCCAGACGGGTCCTGAGGGTCAAAACGAAGCATCTGGACGCTGTCCAAATGGCGCAAAAAGTATTGCAGCATTGACTCCGGATCTGTGCGCAGGAACTGTGGCCCTTTGCTCTCTCTATTATATCCACCTTCAGAAAGAACGCCAGCTCAGGGATCAGGAAAGGCGCAGAAGAATTTTTCGATACCGACGAACTAAAACGAGGGAGCGACTGCGCTTTGCCGTCCTGTGGACATCACAGCTGTTAAGTCACAGAGAAATATCGGCGCCAAGGGAAGAGTGGGAAGGGCAGGAGCACTGGGTTTGGAGCAAGGCACACTCTTCGGCCCTGTGGAACACTGTGATGGAGAAAACTTTCTCAAATTTTGACTGGAAGGAGAGTTTTCGCATGACGAAATCTACGTTCGATTTCCTCTGTGACCAACTACGGCCCATTATTCAGAGGATGGACACCAACATACGCCAGGCCATCCCAGCAGAGATTAGGCTGGCCATGACGCTGTGGCATCTAGGGTCCTTGTGTGAATATCGGACGATTGAGAAGATATTTGGGGTCTCGCGGTCCACAATATGTCAGATTGTGCGCGACATATGTGAGGCGGTGGTTTCCGTTCTTACACCCAAATATATCTCTGTCCCTCATGGAGACAGTCTACAAGAGACCCTTAAGGGGTTTGAAGAGCGCTTTGGTCTACCTCAATTGGCCGGCTTGATAGGAACTTTTCATGTTGCTATACGTGCCCCTAACGAATATACCAGCCAATACTTCAATAGCAAAGGCTGGCATTCGGTGGTTCTCCAGGCCGTGGTGGACTCTGACTATTGTTTCTGGGACTTAAACATTGGCTGCCCCGGGCACTTGTCTAACTCTCAGGTCTTGCTGACATCGGAGCTTTATGAATGGGGTTCAGAAGGAACCCTATTTCCCATCATCACCAGGCATCTGGGGGGAGCGGATATACCCATACATTTGCTGGGACCACGTTCTTATCCTCTGCTTCCATGGCTCATGACCCCTTTTGCAGATGAGTCGTGTCCAGACTTTGAGGTAAACAAGCGCTTTTCATCTGCTCTCAATGGGACACGCGTGGCTTTTGGGCGACTCAAAAGTCGTTGGCGGTGCCTGCTGAAGCGCAATGACACGGACATCTCTTTCTTGCCTACTTTGATTGCTGCCTGCTGTACACTCCACAATATCTGTGAGGGTCGTCGAGATCCATTCGAAGACCATTGGCTGCAAGAAGCTGCTGAGGAAGCATTGGAGCAGCCTAGCGAATCCGAGGAGGATGAGTTGGAAGCAGATGGCGTTTCCGAGGAGATCCGCAATGCACTTGCAACTACTGTATGTGCACACGGTGGCCCGTAGAGACCATCACACTGTATCATCAGACATGATGTTACCGCATGTACCGAGTTTATAGACAACCTCAAACCCCCTGTATGACTTTCTTTGAGGCCACATTAAATGAAAGAATTCAATGTTTTAGTACGAGGTTCCTCAGGGACGCTTTGCTGGAAGTAACGTGAGCATCGGTTAGATTTTATATGATAAATATAAGTGGTTTTTCTAGGTTCCCGGACTTATAATCACTTCTCTTGAACACTAGTAAATAAATAATATCCTTGGCAAATAACAACGTGTTTATGTGCCTTACCCAATAAATTGCAAGAAAATTCCCCCCAAGAAAATGTGGTTTCTTCTTCCCTCCTTGCTCGGCACTTTTGACGCACTAGACCAGGCCTGGCCAACCTTTGGCTCTCCAGGTGTTCTGAAACTACCAGTCCCAGAATGCTTAGCCATGTATTAGCAGTTAAAGCATGCTGGGATTTGTAGTTTCACAGCATCTGGAGAGCCACAAGTTGTAGGTCAGTCTTGTACTAGATGTTTGTTAGTATTTGGGTATTGTGAATTAGGTTTCCAAATTCCACAGCGGATTCTTGTTGTATTCCCGTATTTGTGTGAACGCTTTAACAGTCGTCTGACGGCTCAGCTTTTACACTGGATCGATCGGCCCTTTGGATTCCCACCTTTACTGTACATTAAAATAGTAAACTCCTACTTTTAACCTTACGCCACCCCCCTGTCCAAAGTGTTTAAGGTGATGTCTGAATTGAGTGTATTTGTGGTTTGGTTTTGGTATTCAGATGGAAATGGCGACAGAGGACAATTTTCTATCCAGTCGCTCGTAAAATGTCCACTTGCCAGGGTCCAGGCTAGCATTACTGGACTGTAAACAGACTACCATAAAATGGGCATCCACAGCACCTATATTATAGATCTGGATCCAGACTTCTCTACTGGAAGCATTTACAAGACGAATCCAGTGGTGAGGCAGACTGTGTGCTCACGTACGCTAGTGGGTGGAGATACATGCTAATTGTACAGTAGGGGCGTGTAAAGGTCCTTACACCCTATTCAGTCTTCCAAACCGTACCCAAGTTTATTTTAATGTAGAGTCCATGGATTGTTAGTTTGTATGTGAGGGAATTGGCGTCCCCTCATCTGCATGGAGGGCTCAATATGCTGGGGATCAGGCTTTGTAGATCTGCATCTGGTTCACCGTCTTTTTGAAGATTGTACCAATGTGCCACATTTCATACAGGCTATGCTGCAAAGGCACATCATCTACAGCTATGAAGGTACATATTCTGTACACCCTAAATGGGGCTACACTAGACACAGTCCCTTAAATATATATTTTATTTCTGATCCTCTTAGGTACATATTATCCTGCAGGTA
Organism: Limnodynastes dumerilii; assembly: GCA_011038615.1. NCBI lineage: Eukaryota > Metazoa > Chordata > Amphibia > Anura > Limnodynastidae > Limnodynastes > Limnodynastes dumerilii. Next base: position 20,823 of record WWET01009485.1, read on the forward strand.
TGGTGGTAAATCCCATGAAGGAGGGCAGCTGTTCATATCGTCCTTATTTGAAATACAGTAAGGCTTTATACACCAAAAATGCTAATTACCCATTATCTAACCTGCCACATTATCTAACTTAAAATGTAGAGATATTACTTTTATACATGTGTAAATATATGTTGAGCCAACTACCTGTGTTTTATATAGGGAGACAAGTCACCCAGAAGCACCTCTTATACCTCCAAAATATCTCCTGTAGACCAATCATCCTTGGCAGATAGAAGCTGCAGTCACACACAATGAGGCTGATCCCAAGACTGAAAGTTAGGGCAAATCATATGAGTGGTGCAAAGTAATTTTTTTGCATGCAGGTAAGTACCATAGAACGTACATACTGCATAGTATTATGTTTAATCTGTTAGAATTGAGTATGAAGCTTCACCTTAACTCTAATTTTGTAAAGTTTACATGTGCACTCTTCTTCCATTCAATATGGTATTGCTCAGGTCTACGCTTACCCCTCCTTTGCTCTTAGTAAATTCTATCATGTTCTTTGCTACAAATGAAAAAGTGAAGATTGTGTAGAAGGAGAAGAAAGTCAGAAGGGGGGAACCGATGATTTTAATTTCACGTCGACAGCAGCTCTGATCGGTAAATCAAATGGGAATTCCCACTTAGTGATGTGACAGTATAGGCATTCCCTCTCTCTGTGTACCCATCTAGACATAAGACAGAAGGGCGTGGCTAAGGTAACAAGTGGTTGTTCCCTCTTAGGTGACTGTGTAGGCGTTCCCTTTCCAGACTTCCATAGTTCCCGCAATTTCCATGCGCTTGAGTTTTAACATCTGAGTAGGATTGGGTATAATTAAGATCCAAATATGTAAATTGCTGTTCTGCATCTAGATTTTTGTTTCGTCCCCAATTTGCATAAGAGCATTGCGATAGTCTTAAGGTGCGGTCTTCTTGAACACAGCGGGAATTTGGCATCGCAGCTGTGAGCGCAATGAATGGGAAAGCTGAATCCGGTCTAATGTAAGGACCCATGAACCAGAAGAATTCAGGTGATTGTGATGGCTGTATTTTATAAAATTGTATTTGTTGTGTACAAACCTGGTTTTGCCTTTGAAAACATTTGCATTATAAATATAGCAAAACCAGTAGAACTTTACACATATATTATAAATACGCTTAAGAAGAACCAATGTGGATGTTCTCTGGAGCGATGTCAAGGTACCCCATTTATTAAACCCCTTTCACATCACTACTAAAAACACATGTTTTTGGCTAAAAACCCAGGTCTCGGCTAAAACCTGTGTATTTGGTAGTGATGTGAAAGATCCCATTTTTGTCAGCCCGGGTCTAATGAATGGTTTTTCCCAGGTCTCACACGGGACTTGTCTCAGTGTGAAAGGTCCCGTGTTGTTTTTCAACACTGGTTCTTCACAAAGATACTTGATTGGAGATATTTATTTACTATTGTAATGGCAATAGCCAGGAGCCGCGTGCAGGAGAAGGGGAAAGCGGAGGTTTAGGAGTCCTTGTAGGTCTCCTTTCTGGTCCACCTACAGTTCCGCTATTTGCCGTTATGAATTAGTATTGTCTTTCTCTCTGGTCAGCAGGCGACAGGCAACTAATAAATTCATAGTGGTGAATAGCGCAACTACAGGTGGACCAGAATGGAGACATGCAACTACTACAAAATGCCGCTTACTCCAGTTCCACTATTTGTCGCTATGAATTTCATAGTTGCCTGTCTCCTTTCTGCTCCACATTTTTTAAAAGTCCTACATGTACTGTATTTTGCTTTATTTTGAACGGCCACTTTGTGGCACCTTATAAATAAACGATAATAATAATAATAAAGTAAGACATGGTCTGATAACAGGGCATTTAAAAAAAAAAAAAAAAAAAACACTGCAGAAACCTGCGTTATTGCAGGCTGGTGATGTAAAAGCAGTATTATTAGGTCTTTAAAACTATGGTGCTGTGACCATTCTCCAACACTAGATGGCAGCGGTGCTGTATAATGTCCTTCCATTTATCCCTCAGCTCTGGCTGGCATGGTTTGGACATGTTGTTTTAGTTTAGGCCTGGTAAGGCTGGTATCTGATCAGATGTGCTGGACGGGTTTGAGTAAAGCAGCCGTGTGTCCTGCTTCCAGTACCTTGGCTTCTCAGCAGCCTTTTCTGATCCTCCAGGACCTTAAAGCGATGAATATTTTTATTCACTTGGAATTTTAGTCATTCGTCATTGTTTGTTTATGCTGTCATTGATAATACGGTTTATTGTTCCTCATATTGGGAACTCAGAGAACACATCCTACGTTTTGTGAAACCCCACGCAACTTACTGTAGGGTTAGGTGCAGCTCTGGATAAGTATGCAAGGAAAGCAGGACATGTGGACACAATGCAGCCAAGTACAATGCCGATACCAGGAACTTTCCCTTTAACCAGCCATACAAATACAAGTGTGCGTCACTGTTATGTATACTGGAGACGCTGGTTATGCCTCATTGCTATGGGGCATCACGTTCCGTCCATGTGCATAGCGATTGGAGAACCACCATCCTTAGTAATATTTCAGAAAGTCTAGAGACAGCCGGTAATCACGGAGCATGAGGCTGGCATCACATGCTGACATGGCTTCCTGTGGGTCATTGTCATCTTGTTTTGCAATGGTTTTTGCAGCACATGTGATTCCACAGAGGAAGTCACAGGTTTAGGTTCAGGGATAACTGCTGAGCATGGCGTTTCCACAGGGAAATCACATGATCTAGGAGGTTACTGGATCTTCACTGATATAACTGCTTTACATGGAATAACAGGCCGATGTAATACATGTCTGTGTAATGTCTTATAAAGGAAAAGTCACACGAGGAGACGTGTATAATCTGGAGGGTGACAGGTACAGGAGGGGACATTATATAAAGGAAGAGGTGTAATGGAACATGAGGACGTGTATATACCGGAGGGTGACAGGTACAGGAGGGGACAGTATATAAAGGAAGAGGTGTGATAGAACATGAGGACATGTATATAACCTGGAGGGTGGTAGGTTTAGAGGAAAGTGTGATAGATAAGTGGAATAACCTCCCATCTGAGGGGGTGGAGGTAATACAGTCGAACAGTGTAAACATGCTTGGGATAAATATAAGGATATCCTAAATCCTTACACTAAATTGAGGGTAAATAGGGGTTAGGGTCAGTATAGATTTACATAAACATCTGGACAGACTGGATGGGCCATGTGGCTCTTATCTGCCGTCACTTTCTATATTTCTATACTATAAGTATCACCAATTGTCAAAAATGATTTCTTTAAATGTGAATTGAGAACTAATTGGTAAAACATAGAGCGGGGATATTGACACACAGGACCGCCATCAAGGGACAGACAGGCCTGCAGAGAGAGGGGATATCGGCACACAAGACCGCCATCAAGGGGGCACAGACGGGCCTGCACAGAGAGGGAATATCGGCACACAGAACTGTCATCAAGGGGGGGACGGACAGGCCTGCAGAGAGAGGGGATATCGGCACACAAGACCGCCATCAAGGGGGGACAGACGGGCCTGCAGAGAGAGACGGGAATATCGGCACACAAGACCGCCATCAAGGGGAGAAAGACGGGCGCGCAGAGAGAGGGTATGTCGACACATAGGACCACCATCAAGGGGGGACAGACGGGCCTGCAGAGAGAGGAGATATCGGCACACAAGACCGCCATCAAGGGGGGACAGACGGGCCTGCACAGAGAGGGAATATCGGCACACAGAACTGTCACCAAGGGGGAGACAGACAGGCCTGCAGAGAGAGGGGATATCGGCACACAAGACCGCCATCAAGGGGGGACAGACGGGCCTGCAGAGAGAGACGGGAATATCGGCACACAAGACTTCCATCAAGGGGGGAAAGACGGGCCCGCAGAGAGAGACGGGAATATCGGCACAGAAGACCGCTATCAAGGGGGGACAGACGGGCCTGCAGAGAGGGGATAGCAGCACACAGAACTGCCATCAATGGGGGGACAGACAGGCCTGCATAGAGAGGAGGCCTGTTGACACTCACCTTGCGTCTCCAGCAGCAGGTAATGGTGGTTGCTGGTGGAGAGGTGTAGACGGATGATGTCACATAGAGGGCGGAGCATCACGGACCGTGTCATGGCTCCACATCTCCTGGTGGCAGCCCTGTGGGCTCATCTGCTATGCAGTGCATTGGGTTTTTATAGCTGGTATTTTTGCAGCATTATCAGCAGATAAATACAGAATGATTCATTAATAAGGGACCAGAGTCATCGATATTCACCCTGATCAATCGTTACTTTATTTTAAATACCAAACAATATGTAACGATCCAGCGACACGTCATCACATGGAAGAAAATGTCTGTTATTGGTCGCGGGGATTGCTGATCTCTCGGTTGACTGGGGGTTTTCATAGCGGTTGGTAGCCACCGTGATTGCGACGGCGAGCGATTACGTAAGCCAGGACCACGGCCAGGACCAACACCACTAGGATGACGCCGATGATGATGGGAACGGTCATGTTGGGCTTGTCCTCGGGACACTTCACCTCTGGGAAGAGACAGGAGGAGAAGCGATTAGTGTTGTCCGGATCCCCACTACGACTGGCGAATATCCCTCGGTCGCCTACAGAGTGGAAGTTTGGAGGTCTGGTTACATGTGCTCCCGCCACTACTGTGTCTACAGAGACTCCAACAGCGACAGTAACCCTAACCCCACCTTCCCGCAACCTATCCTTAACCCTCCTCCAACCACCGTAACCCCACCTTCCCGCAACCTAACCTTAACCCTCCCCTAACCTTTACCCCACCTTCACGCAACCTAACCTTAACCCTCCTCCAACCACCGTAACCCCACCTTCTCGCAACCTATCCTTAACCCTCCTCCAACCTTTACCGTAACCGTCTCCTCTCTCCAGCCTAACCCTAACTGTACCTTTCCCGAAACATAACCTTCCTTAACGTTCCCCTAACCCTAACCCCACCTTCCCGCAACCTATCCTTAACCCTTCCCTTACCCTCACCACCCCCTTCCTGCAACCTATCCTTAACAATCCCCTATCCCTAACCATCCCCTTCCCGCAACCTAACCTTAACCCTACCCTAACCCTTACCCCACCTTCCCACAACCTATCCTTAACCCTCCCCTAACCCTTACCCCACCTTCCCACAACCTTTCCTTAACCCTTCTCCAACCTTTACCGTAACCGTCTCCTCTCTCCAGCCTAACACTAAGTGTACCTTTCCCGAAACATAACCTTCCTTAACCCTCCCCTAACCCTAACCCCACCTTCCTGCAACCTATCCTTAACCCTGCCCTAACCCTAACCATCCCCTTTCTGCAACCTAACCTTAACCCTGCCCTATCCCTAACCATCCTCTTCCCGCAACCTATCCTTAACAATCCTCTAACCCTTACCCCACCTTCTCGCAACCTATCCTTAACCCTACCCTAACCCTAACCACCCCTTCCTGCAACCTATCCCCTAACCCTAACTATCTCCTTTCTGCAACCTATCCTTAACCCCTTCCTAACCATAACTATCCCGTTCTGGCAGCCTAACCTTAACCCTCCCCTCTCCACAGCCTAACCCTAGCCCGATCAGGTACCTTGTCAAAATAAGGGCATTCCCTTCTGTGATTAAAATATTCTGTATTACACAGGCACTGATACATCTGGTATCTCTCAGTGATTATCTCTCCGTTATTATATCTCAGTGATTATATCTCAGTGACTATCTCTCAGTGACTATCTCTCAGTGACTATCTCTCAGTGATTATCTCAGTGACTATCTCTCAGTGACTATCTCTCAGTGATTATCTCTCAGTGATTATATCTCTGTGATTATCTCTCAGTGACTATCTCTCAGTGGTTATCTCTCAGTGATTATCTCTCAGTGATTATCTCTCAGTGATTATGTCTCAGTGATTATATCTCAGTGACTATTTTGCATGTTATTACACGCTCAGAGACCCCTCTCTGTACACCCCTCCTCACCGTTTCCGAAGCGTCCGTCTGACAGGTTAAAGGCCTGAGCCTGGACATTGGCAGCCACAAAGGTTACGCTGGACGCCACCTCCACGTTCACTTTACTACACGAGAACGAGTGTCCCAGCGGAGCCACCATGGAGAGAAGACTGGAATTACTGAATGTACCAGAGAGAGCAGACCCTGGGGGCAACACAGAGGAGAGATGAGGCCGACACACTCACATCACACAGTGACAACACATACTAACATCACACAGTGACAACACACACATCACACAGTGACAACACACACTAACATCAC
>WWET01009487.1:13625-27110 GCA_011038615.1 Limnodynastes dumerilii
CCTGCTTACGGCGGCTATACCCTACACTGGGTACGACCGTCGGCCGTACGAAAATTCGCAGAGAATACGCTGAGAAAATACGCTTAGCACGCCCATACTGTACAATTTAAATGGCTATCCCCGCCTCCCTGTAGTAAAACGGGCGCCCAGCCGACCATCGTAAAAAAAATACGCCCAGCGAGCGAAAAATACGCTAACGATACGCCCGCTATTCGCTCATGACGCTCGGGCGACCGGAAGCTGTCATACTGGGCATGCGCATTGCGAATTTTTTGCCGAAAATTCGCATACGCTCGTCGTACGCTCGCTTGCGAGCGTTGCTCTGGATCAGGCCCATAATGAGAGTGGCGAAAGCTATCCATTTCACACAACAAACTCATTTTATGTCTTTAGTCATACACTTAGAGACCTCGGTTCCACTTATTAGCAAGCGTGTGAGCAGTCTGTTTCTCTGTGAGAGTGACAATTGGTTTATTTTAGTTGAATTGCCTTTGACAACAATTTATATATGATGTAGTATGTATACAATAAAGGATACAATGCAGGCATACATAGCAAAACAGGCTCAGAGCACAATAACTCCTGCACCCCTGTGATTTCTGCTAATGACCACTTTCACTTCTGTAGAATGTAAGTTGCCTAATGGCCCAGTAAATGTGCTAAGTCCATGATTTTTGGTTAGTCCCATGCAATAAATGTCTCTCTAGACATTATAAATTCTAACAACCAGAAAAAAACAATGCTTCATTACCCCCAAACAACTGTTTATCTGGGTAAAAAGAAAACCACTCTAACACAGTCAAATCAAAGCTGTCACTGCATAGTGACCATAACCACCAAGCCGCACTCCGCTGCGTTCTGCACTAGTGAAGATGAAATTGCGTACTGCGGTATTCTCACCACTGCTGACACACATTTCCTGGAGTACAGGAGCCCATTTACTGCGTTATCCAACATCTGTGCTGCTTTATTGTGTAAACTTCTTCTTATCGTAATCATTTATTTACTTTATTACTAAATCTGGGAGCAATCACAGCTAAATAGCCCAGGTTGCAAGCTTACATAACACAGAGGGCAAAGTGGCAACCTACACCATTTCATGTGTTGTGAATCTGCAAGTTTATGTGAACTGTGCGGAGAGGTGGATATTGGCTATAGACTATATAGACTATAGACTAAAGAGCTTCAGGTGAATTTTAAAGGACTGCATGAAGGATTTGAGGCTACAGAATAGTCATTGTGAGTGAGGTCTGTGCTGAATTGGTGCAACCAAATGTACTGTGCGCTCCTGTGATTGAGGAAAATGTATCAATGATCTTTAACCCTTGGACTCTAAATGGTCTATTTCCCACCATTCACAGCTCCATGGGCCTGATTCAGGAATAGACTCGGAAAGGGGACATAGCAAGTCAGATGTTATGTGTCTTAACTTCATTCATGGTAGAGGCCTGCCCATTAATTCCACCTTCCATAAACCCTGCCAGACAGAGAGCAGCAGATTTGCGCGGAGAAGTCAGGGTAGCGTTCTGGACATGTACATTTCTTCCAGAAGAGGGAAGTGCCAGGGGCCTCCGTGCCTAGTTACAGATCTCTGTGTACACATAAGTCACACAGAGATCTCAATCAGGTCCCGTGTCTGTAACATAACAGAAGCAATTTGCTTGATCAATATCAGAGAAAATCTAACTGCACTGAGTGATGAAAAGTAACCGTTGTAAGAGTTTGCGATTTTACGTTCTGCCACTAAGTTATGGATATCAGTAATTATATTCATTGTTATTTAATATTTGTAACAATGTTCTATTTATTTTTACCCTGAATTTTTGGCCAGAAACACAGTAAAACTCATGTACAGACTTGAAAAGCAATAATGTTTTGTCATTTTTATCCCAAGGATGCAGACAATAGACAATGGACAGTAGCTTTACATAGATTGAGATGAATGCACAGCAAAGAATTCAAGGTAATGAGAAGTCAGAAAATGCCAAGTCAAGCGTAGTGCACATTTCATAAATACACTAAGCAAAAATGAACTGAGGGAGTTGTGTCCTCCTACTGGTGGCATCTGTCACACTCATCACTACAATCACTGCTTCACCAACTGTCATCCTGGCTACAATTAGTCTACGATACTTATGGACACATATGACTGTGGTGCACTGTACTCAGAAATATATGTGTATTGATGGAAGCTGACAGTAATCAAAAAGAATAAAAGGAAAATGTGTTATTTCCTTCTTAAGGACATAACTACGTCTTTCATTGAAGCAAAGGACCCAGTGGGTTCTTGGCTAGCATTTTTATTGTAATTATTATTATTATAATTTTTTTTTTCAATTTTAAAGCAAATACACAGAAACCTCAGAGAAAAAAAAAACAAGAAATAATTAAAGATTACTAACAAATCAGCAATAAAAAAAAAAAAGTTTAAGCACATATTCCCTTTTCATTATATTCACAATGGGCCGGATCCAGAACTACGTCCGTCTTCCATAGACGGACGTAATTCAATGAGCAATAGCTATTGCGCATGCGTAGTAGCTATTGTACGTAATCTGCGTATCATTTCAATACGTAGATTGCGTATATGCGCAATAGCTATTGTTCATTGAATTACGTCCGTCTATGGAAGACGGACGTAGTTCTAGATCCGGACCTAAAATACCAATAATATGTGGATCATTTCTTTAAAGGAGATTTAATACTTTTGATTATTGTAATAAATATAAAGTGCTCTATTAATTGATATGGTAAATCAAACAATATACAATCCAATAAATATTTAAATTCATAAATGTACACATCGTGGTGATTAAAGTGAATGACTAAAAATCGTATGTTTAAGAAGAAAAGGAAAGTGCTCTAATGATACGTAAATGTGTCCAAATAACGGTGAAATCAATTCAGCGATAGCAGCAATTCTGTCAGTCTTACAACACGTAGATCATTCAACGTTTGTCATCTCTTATAAACTCTCATACGATCACTGGGACGGTAAAGATGTGGTTCACACGGTCCCGATAGATCAATAAGATCCCGTACAGGTCTTGTCACTGGATGTAAATACTGGAATGGTCTAAAAAGAGTTCATGTATCTCTTCATTCCAATGCAAACCAAAGTTCCCAGATCACAAAGTATTTCACATCCAGTCAGTGTTTATGTATCAGGAGACGGATGATACAATATAGAAATAGTTCCATCAGTCCTGAGGTAGTTGTAAGTCTGATAATGTGTGGGATTATCCAGTATTTTGATAATACTGATTAATACTTTCTCCTGATCTTCAAATGGTCAATAAACCCTCCTTGCCTCCCGATCCTCATAAAATGCAGCATAAGAGGGGAAATCTATTTATTCTAAAAGCCAACATAAACATAAAATAAAACTTCACCATATGTTTACATGAAAAGCAGCTGATCTACCCACGTGTTGCGTCCTGGGATAGAAAGAACAAAGCCGGAGACCTCTGTAACAGGTCCACACACCACACCAACACTTTTCCAATAAAATTATTTTTCAAGGCGGGGGGAGGGGAGGTGTGGTCCGAGGCTACATCTTATAGGAATTGTTCCGTTCTTTATATTTCTACCAGTCCACATTATTTGTGCTTAATATACTGACTTCTATAGATAAACAAGAATCTTATATTAAAATACATCGTTTTTTGGCATGCTGAAAAGTGATTTGATGATTATACCGCTTCATATATCTAATAATATAGGTTAGAATACCATTTTAGTTAGTTCTTTATAGATTGAATATATATCTATGAATAGTGATATAGAATGACGAAAGTGTAATATGGATAAAAGATTTATTCTAATTAGTTTTTCCCATAGTTAGGAGACACAGTTACACTGGGTAATAGAGAGAGAGGTGCAGCGCTGAACAAGGAGATACAGTGGAGCAACATGTTACAGCCTTATTTTGAAATATATACATTTTGATCTATTTAATTTAAGGTAACATAAAAGATTATGGCAATTCATAGGATAAAAATTGTTGAGAGAGAAAAACCATTTTAAGATATTATAATTTATAATAGAAACTAGAAATACAAGTTAAAAATGAATATAATAAAACCTGAGATAGTAAAATAACCTTAATATAGAAAGCTCCCAAAACGTCAAATAGTTGGAAATAGTAGGATTATTAAAGAGAATTCCTGGCTAATGGACTGATACTAAAATGATTGATGAAAGTAATCTTTCATTTTGTTTCTAAATGGGATAAAAATGTATATTTATAATTTCTTCCATCTTAAAAATCCTATGTAAAAAACCTTCCTGTCTTCAATCCATATTGTCATACTACTTGCACTATAGACTTGCTTTCTCCAGTGGTCCCCCTGCCTAGGCACTAGCTTCCAAGATTGGGCGAGTTTTGGGGGTCTATCAGGATAGTATGACTGTAGTTCGTGTGTCTGTGTTCGTTGTGATTTAGGATTTAAAAGGAATAACAGGCTCATCCATAATTTATTTGCTACAGTTAGAAACCAATTTAATTCAATATCAACATTTAAGCCCATGGGAGAGAGTGACTTCAGTTGGTAGATCCACTTCGTCTCCCCTTGGCCAATCTAGTTTCTGTGTGATTTTTTTTTCTCCAATGTGGTTGAATGTATTGGATTCCTGTGGAATAAGAGCAGTTACTGTATGTGCATCCATAAAATGACACGATAGCCAATGCGCTTTGTGCGTAAATGTTCATTCATCCTAATTTTTAATGACCTGGAAGTTTTACCAACATAGATTTTACTACATTTACATTCTATTAAATGGAAACCCCTTAGTTCTAATCCTGTTGGTTTCATGTACACGTTTAACTAGTTTCTTCTTGAGATTAGAAGCTTTGCGATAAATAAATGTAGGTTTATCTGGAATTATTTTATTTCGGGTACAATCTTTTAGGAGGTTTGGCCAGTGCTTCTTGAAAATATTACTTTATTACTGTATTGGGTAATAAATCTTAAATCTCTCCTCGCTGTTCTTTTTCTTGCTCCTATTTTGTAATAAATCATTTTGTTAGCTCTCTAGTTTTTTCAGCTATTTCTCTATTTCTGCTGTTGATATACTTTGACTGTGAACTGTGCAATTAGAATATTTGCTTGTGCTTTATATATTTTGTCCTCAGCAATTCCTCCTAATTCTTTTAAACTGACCGATAGGAATATTATTAAGACACCTTTTTGTGATGTGTACTACTGCTTTCAATATACGAATTAACGTTGGTGGGCTTATTAAATGTACAAATATTCTATATCCTATTGGGTTCATACGTCCGCTGATCCGCTACAGTTGGGAGCCCCCTCCCACACTGTACAATTTAAATGCTTCCCCCGCATGCTTTAGTGGGCGGAAGGGAAGCAGCCCTTTTCCTCGGAAATGGACTTGGACAGAACTTTTACTATAGTAACTCTAGCGTAACATATGGCTTGTGCCCTCCAGCGAAGGCACAATGCGTGTGTAAGTGACCTGCGTTATTAAATCTGAATCCGGTCTAAATTATTAATATTTAAAATTTCACAAAATGAGTTAAGATCAACCCCCCCTTTCCAAATAAAAAGAACGTCCTCAATAAATCTCTACCATGACACCAGTTTGCCCCTATAGTATATGGATAGATCTTCCCAAAAGGTCAAAAATGTCCTGAAATTTAAAATGAATTAAATCATCTTTTTCGCTATCTTATTGTTTCGATTGGACCGTCCTAACTCAATTCTCATGTATAATAATAGTGTACAGGGGTGGTATGTCTGATGTAACCAAAATATAGTCTTATTTCCATTCTATTTAAGCTTCTCAAGGATGTCCCCTGTGTCTTTGATGTCAGACTTTTTAATTACCAGAGGTTGGAGGTGAATATCTGTGAATTCAGAGAGGTTATTATTATTATCGTTTATTTATAAGGTGCCACAAAGTGTCCGCAGCGCCATACAAAATACAGCACAGACATACAGGGTTGGGATGAACAGCATAATATATATTAAATACAGTATGAATATAAAAATATCACAAAAATACAATAAGTGAAGCAAGCACAGACCGCAAGGCAAAATGTAAGGTGTCAAGCTTGGAAGATCAGTTAGCAGAGGATAGAGTGCAGTGAGGTTGAGAGGGAGCCACCAGGTGGGGATGGGGTAAAAGGGTAGCAGAGGGGGACAAGAGGGTACAAAGTGAGGAGGGTGTGGTGGAGGAAGGAACAAGACTAGGATGGAGGGCCCTGCTCATGCGAGCTAACACACTATGTGGGAGGGATGAACTTACAGAAGACATAAGGAGCGGGAAGGAAGTGGACTGCTGGTGTGAGCGGAAGAGAGTGGGAAGGAGGAGAAGGGATAGATGAAGGATGCAGTGTGGTTGTTAAGTGGAGGAGGGGTAGGCTAGCCTGAACAGGTGCGTATTGAGTGAACGCTTGAAGACCTGCAATGTGGAGGAGAGTCTTACCGAAGAAGGAAGGTCATTCCAGTACAGAGGTGCAGCATGGGAGAAGTCCTGGATACGGGCGTGAGATGTGGTGATCATTAAAGAAGTCAGGCAGCTCTGGCAGCAGAACAGAGAGGGCGGGAATGGGTGTGCATGTTGATGAGGGAAGAGGGGTAGGGAGCAGTGGATGAGGAGATGGCCTTAAAGGTGAGGGTAAGGAGTTTAAAGGGGGGTCTGAAGCGGACAGGAAGCCAGTGGAGGGTTTGACATAAAGGAGAGGCCGAGGTAGAGCGGCGTGAGAGGAAGATGAGCCTGGAAACAGCATTGAGTATAGATTGAAGGGGTGTAAGATGGGTGAGTGGGAGACCTATGAGGAGGAGAAGGTTACAGTAGTTGAGGCGTGATATGACTAAATAGTGGATGAGAGTTATAGTAGCTTCATTGGGGAAGAAGGGACGGATGCGTGCAATGTTGCATAGGTGGAAACGACAAGAATGAGAGAGGGCGGATGTGTGGTATAAAGGAAAGTGAGGAGTCAAGTATGACACCAAGGCAGCGAACTTGAGGGGATGAGGAGACAGAGATATCACCAATGGTTATCATGATTGAGGGCAGGGAGGAAATCCTAGGGGGAGAAATAACAATAATTTCTGTTTTGTCCATATTCAGCTTGAGGAAGCGTTTGGCCATCCATGTGGATAGGGATGCAAGGCACTCACAAATCTTAGACAGAATAGAGGGGTCGAGGTCAGGGGAGGTGAGATAAATTTGAGTGTCATCATCGTAGAGGTGGTAGATGACACCAAAGTGCTGATGAGGTTACCCAACGAGGAGGTGTAGAGGGAGAAGAGAAGCGTGCCAAGGACAGAGCCCTGGGGGACACCAACAGGGAGCGGAGAGGGGAGGAGGATTAGCTAGGGGTGGAAACAGAGAAGGTGCGGTCAGAGAGTTAGGAGGAGAACCAGGAGAGAGCGGTGTCAGTGAGACCAAAAGAGCGGAGGGTTTGAAGCAGAAGAGTATGGTCAACGGTGTCAAAAGCAGCTGACAGATCAAGAAAGATGAGAATGGAGTAGTGGCCTGTTGGAGGTGTTCCCCCACCTAGACCTTCAAACGGTCTTCGTTCTGTCAGGATACCTTAGTCTAAGTCAGCCGGCTGGAGAATTCAGATTGAGACACACGCTTTGTTGAGTCATCCAAATGAGTTCTGGTTTATTATCTTAACATACAGATTTTTATAATGTGCTTGTCACGTACACCAGCTACAGGTTTTTAATTAGCAAAAGAAAACAACAAAAAACACTTAACCGCAAGCTCGTCAGTAACTGTTATCTTCAAGGCCAAGGCCTTTAGGAGGCTCTGTCTTGCAAAGTTTCTCTGAACAAGTTTAGTCATAACATCAAAATGTTTTGTTCACATAACCTTTTATTTCTTCTAAATGCACAAAATAACTGAATTTCTTGCTGTACTAAATTCAAAGCACAAAATGGATACAGATATACAACATGGAGTACTAGTTATTTTACGTATAACTTCATTTCAACACGTACAAACCCTCCTTTTTATACTAAAATAACTCCTTCCTGCCATACTACTGGATAACTCGGGCTCCCTCCCAGATCACCATTTGGCAAAAACTGGGTCCCTGTGAATACTTTCCCCACTTGGTGGTGCTAGTCACCTCGATAAAAGTCCATATATCCTTCCAGGTGGAGGGTAATAACCGTCCTTCACGGCAGGGTCCTAGTTTACTCAGAGGCATCTCTTGTACTCTCTATTTTTAGGATGAGGGTGTAGGGTGCTCAGCTCTGTCTTGTCTATTCCTTTGTGCTGTATCTCTTTCTAGGGAGTCCTCACGTTTTGCCAAACGAATAATTTCTGTGTCTGGATCAGCATAGACACCTCAGGGTCTTCTACAGCTTTTTCTGTGTCACTTTCACCTAGTTTCACGTATCCCTTTGTTCAGCCTTTTCCTTATACATGTAAAGCAACAGGAAAATAATGTGATCAGTACATAAAACAATAATACTAAACCAGCTATTTTTGCAAGCATCATTAATATTATCATCAACCACCCCGTTATTCCACAGCCTTTCTGTAGCTTTCCCTTTGTTTCTTACATTTCTTTTTGTACATTCATTCTGGATCAGGAATATAATTACCAAAGGCTGATCCTACAACCTGACACATGCCTTTCCACTCTGCCACTTGCTTGTGGTCTGTACGGTGTGAGAAATGCCTGTATGATGTCTGACATGATGAGTTGCATAACCTCACCTGTGAAATGTGTACCTCTGTCTGATTCAGTTACTTCAGGAACTCCACACCTGCAAACAACTTCAGCCATGAGTTTCTTTGTTGTGGCTTTGGCCACTGGCCATGCTCCAGACCACCTGCTGAATAAATCTGTATATACCAGTACGTATTCATAGGTTCCACTCTTTGGTAGTTGTATGTAGTCTATTTGCAGTCTCTGAAATGGGTAGAATACCTTTGGGGTAATTCCTCACGGAGTCTTTGTTCTTTGTCCTGTGTTGTGTTCTGCACATATCCAACATTGACTCACACAGTTTGCTGCTGCGTTGAATCCTGGAGCTATCCAGTGCTGGTGCACTTGTGCTGTCACTTGCTCCTTTCCTTTATGATCCGGTCTCCAATGCTCTGAGACATGAGTTCCACTGCTTGGGCTGACGTACCTGGAGACAAGGGTTCGGCTTCCATGACCTCGTAAGGAGTGACCACTGCATAGCCGGCATGATGTGTTCCATCGGTATAGTAACTGGAACTATCTGTTCAGACAGATTAGCCTTTCCATGAGTGCTATGCTGTCATGTTCATAGTGTCTATGAGGGATAATCGGATCCCTGAACGCATGCTCTCTTTGTGACCGGCATGGCGTGTCACACTATCCACAATCTTTGTGATCTGTTGCCTCTTGTCTTTGCCTGGATTGTCTCTCCCTTCTTTTGAATCGTCCGATTCACACACACATATGGCAGGAGTGTTGCAGGGTTGAGTACTGTGCTTCGCTTTATGGTCTCGTTAGAAGAATGACTGAGTGCTACTTCATACCTTGTTAGCCTCGCTGCTGAAAGATGTTTAGTACTTGGCTGATGCAGGATCTCTGTCACGACATGTGGAACTTGTATGGTCATTGGGTGATCCAATATGATGTCTGTGCACTTGTTCTTCAGAACTGCTGCTACTGCACGCACACACGTAGGGGATCCCATGATGACAGAGTCCAGTCCTGTTGAGTAGTAAGCAATTGCTCTTTACTTACCTCCATGTCCTTGTGTAAGTACTCCTAGAGTGTGTCCTCTGTGTTCATGACAGAACAGCGTGAAAGGGTTGTCATCTCTTTGCTCCTCACTGTTCTGCTCCTTGGTGAGAGGATACTGCTTGATGGAGATAGGGATTGTACCTGGTTTAAGAATCAGTGCTACCATGGTTACCTTCAATAGTCCCGTATTTGTATTCCCTCTTGCCCATAGTTTGGAGAGCACCTCTAACTGCAGCTTTATCTTCTTAATCCGGGGGTCATCGTCATCATCTGATGAATGGTAGTAATCTACCTCTTGTTCCATCTCCTGTATACTTTGTTTGCTTGCATGAGCTGAAGTATGTCTGCCCCCAACAGATTTTCTGGACAAGTAGAAGAAAACAAGGAACTCAATAGGTACTGGCTTATCTTGAATCTGAAGTTACCTTTTTACTTCTTTTGAGGTTGGTGGGCCCTCCGGTAAGGCCTGTTGCTGAGTAGTAAGGGTTGATGGCACATCTTCCTGCTTTAAGACAGTTTGACTTACCCTCGTATCAATGAGACTGTATTATTTTTCCTGTAGGTAAGGCAATAGGTATCAGATTGTCAGGTTTCTTACCAGCCGTGTCCTGGGAGTATACAGGGGTGCCTTCATGCCTGGGATCCACTTCTGTCCTTCCTCTGAAGCCAGTCCTTGTACTTCCGGCAATCACATTTCATGTGTCCTTCCTGGTTACAGAAAAAGCATTTACCTGACGTTGGATATTGCATCTGTGGTCGGGCTCCTTGATTGGCCTTTCCCTCCTTGTACGTCCAGTTTCCATTGGGTTGCTGAACCCCTTGTATCTGTATAGGCCGTTGCTTGCTTTTCTCTTAGACGTTCTCTGTCTTCAGTTCCCTCGAGTACTTGCATAATCACCTCCTCAGACAATGTTCTGCACTCGAGTCGTGAGATGAGTAACTGGTTTTGTCTTTAACAGTCTTTTGCCCATACTGCTTTTCAAATCAATACCTTCATCTGTAAAACAACTAGTAAACTTATCAAGATGGGTTCCCGATTCCTTGTGTATAGTACTGGATTCAGTATCGTTTTTACCAGACACATTTACTTCTCGCAATTGTCCCATTATTCTCTTAAGTGAACATGAGGGTTGTTCTGGTTCCACAAATTGATGACATGAATAACAATAAAACCATCCTTCATCCACACAATATCCGCATAAATCGCATTTCCTTTCTGGGGGGAAATTACCCTCTGGTTCTGTCCAGTCCTCTGGTCTCAGGTGTTTGGTTCTGTCCAGTCCTCTGGTCTCATGTGTTTGGTTCTGTCCAGTCATCTGGTCTCAGGTGTTTGGTTGTGTCCAGTCGTCTGGTCCCATGTGTTTGGTTCTGTCCAGTCCTCTGGTCTCATGTGTTTGGTTCTGTCCAGTCATCTGGTCTCATGTGTTTGGTTCTGTGCAGTCGTCTGGTCTCATGTGTTTGGTTCTGTCCAGTCCTCTGGTCTCAAGTGTTTGGTTCTGTCCAGTCATCTGGTCTCATGTGTTTGGTTCTGTCCAGTCCTCTGGTCTCAGGTGTTTGGTTGTGTCCAGTCGTCTGGTCCCATGTGTTTGGTTCTGTCCAGTCATCTGGTCTCATGTGTTTGGTTCTGTCCAATCCTCTGGTCTCATGTGTTTGGTTCTGTCCAGTCCTCTGGTCTCAGGTGTTTGGTTCTGTCCAGTCATCTGGTCTCATGTGTTTGGTTCTGTCCAGTCATCTGGTCTCAGGTGTTTGGTTGTGTCCAGTCGTCTGGTCCCATGTGTTTGGTTCTGTTCAGTAATCTGGTCTCATGTGTTTGGTTCTGTCCAGTCATCTGGTCTCATGTGTTTGGTTCTGTCCAGTCATCTGGTCTCATGTGTTTGGTTCTGTCCAGTCATCTGGTCTCATGTGTTTGGTTCTGTCCAGTCATCTGGTCTCATGTGTTTGGTTCTGTCCAGTCATCTGGTCTCATGTGTTTGGTTCTGTCCAGTCATCTGGTCTCATGTGTTTGGTTCTGTCCAGTCCTCTGGTCTCAGGTGTTTGGTTCTGTCCAGTCCTCTGGTCTCAGGTGTTTGGTTCTGTCCAGTCCTCTGGTCTCAGGTGTTTGGTTCTGTCCAGTCCTCTGGTCTCAGGTGTTTGGTTCTGTCCAGTCCTCTGGTCTCAGGTGTTTGGTTCTGTCCAGTCCTCTGGTCTCAGGTGTTTGGTTGTGTCCAGTCGTCTGGTCCCATGTGTTTGGTTCTGTCCAGTCCTCTGGTCTCAGGTGTTTGGTTGTGTCCAGTCCTCTGGTCTCATGTGTTTGGTTCTGTCCAGTCATCTGGTCTCATGTGTTTGGTTCTGTCCAGTCATCTGGTCTCATGTGTTTGGTTCTGTCCAGTCATCTGGTCTCATGTGTTTGGTTCTGTCCAGTCATCTGGTCTCATGTGTTTGGTTCTGTCCAGTCATCTGGTCTCATGTGTTTGGTTCTGTCCAGTCATCTGGTCTCAGGTGTTTGGTTGTGTCCAGTCGTCTGGTCCCATGTGTTTGGTTCTGTCCAGTCCTCTGGTCTCAGGTGTTTGGTTGTGTCCAGTCGTCTGGTCCCATGTGTTTGGTTCTGTCCAGTCCTCTGGTCTCAGGTGTTTGGTTGTGTCCAGTCGTCTGGTCCCATGTGTTTGGTTCTGTCCAGTCCTCTGGTCTCAGGTGTTTGGTTGTGTCCAGTCGTCTGGTCCCATGTGTTTGGTTCTGTCCAGTCCTCTGGTCTCAGGTGTTTGGTTGTGTCCAGTCCTCTGGTCTCATGTGTTTGGTTCTGTCCAGTCATCTGGTCTCATGTGTTTGGTTCTGTCCAGTCATCTGGTCTCATGTGTTTGGTTCTGTCCAGTCATCTGGTCTCATGTGTTTGGTTCTGTCCAGTCATCTGGTCTCATGTGTTTGGTTCTGTCCAGTCATCTGGTCTCATGTGTTTGGTTCTGTCCAGTCATCTGGTCTCAGGTGTTTGGTTGTGTCCAGTCGTCTGGTCCCATGTGTTTGGTTCTGTCCAGTCCTCTGGTCTCAGGTGTTTGGTTGTGTCCAGTCGTCTGGTCCCATGTGTTTGGTTCTGTCCAGTCCTCTGGTCTCAGGTGTTTGGTTGTGTCCAGTCGTCTGGTCCCATGTGTTTGGTTCTGTCCAGTCCTCTGGTCTCAGGTGTTTGGTTGTGTCCAGTCGTCTGGTCCCATGTGTTTGGTTCTGTCCAGTCCTCTGGTCTCAGGTGTTTGGTTGTGTCCAGTCCTCTGGTCTCATGTGTTTGGTTCTGTCCAGTCATCTGGTCTCATGTGTTTGGTTCTGTCCAGTCATCTGGTCTCATGTGTTTGGTTCTGTCCAGTCATCTGGTCTCATGTGTTTGGTTCTGTCCAGTCATCTGGTCTCATGTGTTTGGTTCTGTCCAGTCATCTGGTCTCATGTGTTTGGTTCTGTCCAGTCATCTGGTCTCAGGTGTTTGGTTGTGTCCAGTCGTCTGGTCCCATGTGTTTGGTTCTGTCCAGTCCTCTGGTCTCAGGTGTTTGGTTGTGTCCAGTCGTCTGGTCCCATGTGTTTGGTTCTGTCCAGTCCTCTGGTCTCAGGTGTTTGGTTGTGTCCAGTCGTCTGGTCCCATGTGTTTGGTTCTGTCCAGTCCTCTGGTCTCAGGGTACCAATGAAACATTACTCAAACTGATTACCTTATTGACTTATCAATTGGGTTCTAGGGACCTATCCAAGATCTTCTCTATCTCTTGTACGGCATGTGAACCCACTTGTTCTCAGACTAATAGGGGTGCGTCCACCCTTACTATTAG
>WWET01009488.1:7636-24904 GCA_011038615.1 Limnodynastes dumerilii
GTGTGTGTGTGGTAGTGGGGAGTGTGTGTGTGTGTGTGTGTGTGTGTGTGTGTTAGTGGGGAATGTGGATAATAATAAATGGAGGGTGGTGGATGGGTGGATGGAAAGAGCAGACTAGATAGGCCAAGTGTTTCTTATCTGCCATCAAATTTTATGTTTCTATGTAATGATACAGCCAAAGTTTAGCTGTCATCTGTATTACATTTACAAAGTACTTTAGTTAAATGCCAGAACATGCATTTAGCACGACGTCTGCTTGTAATTAGAAACATTGTGCTATCCATCTTAGTAAACGTTAGATATACAAATGTAGTCAGCTAAACCACAGTTGTTTTCATCATTCTCTATTGCACTGCAAAAAGTTCATTGTCCAAAATTCAATTCTTCATTGTCACCCATAAAGGGCCTGATCCCACGCGGAATGTGTGCTGCGCAAGCAGTCAGCAATTGTGGCCATGGCACATGCGATCCAAAGCCACACGCAGTGGTACCTATGGGAGGCATACGGCACATATAGTGTGCAGCCACAAAGCAGCCAAGAGCAAAGCAGCTGTGTGACCAAATATGTTGCGCAGCAGTGGGATATTACATTGTATACTTGTAAAAGTTTTATGAATTTTGCGAACTGCATCGGGTGCACTTGCTTGACCCACAGCCACAACACACCCTTCAGAACACAAACCAGTGCAGTTCGAGTTATGTTAGGGTTGGAATGGGGCATTCTTCGCTATTGAGCATTCACAGTGGAAACACACGCAGAGATACGTCACACCAGCTGGTGTACCCCTAGATCAGACCTGATTGTTTAATATCATGACCTAATGGGTGTTCCCACATATTTCCTGCACAAGTCTGATTACACCTCAAAAAGGTGCAATTCTGGATCAGGTCTTATGTGTTTAACAATAGTATGAAACGTTATTAGAGTAGAATATCCGAAAATGATTCTTTACTGCTCAGGTTGTCTTTTAATATACTGTTTTATATGCAGTAATATAATACAGTGCTCAGTACCTAATCTTGGTGGAAATGTTTGCACATATAAAAGGAGTTGACTGAAAATAAATATTTTCTCACTTTGAATAAAGACAACTAACAATGGCTTTGTCATTATTACAGATGAGTACTTTTGCCAAGTCTATAAACCCTGTTAATGCTATGTATTACCAAATAAATCCAGTGCACTAGTCATTCAAATAGCTCTTTGGCAGAATAATACTAAAAGGATCTCCAGAAAACGTGGGATGTTTGGCACTAGAAAATGTATATTTCAGCATGAGAATGCAAAAAACATGAAAGACAGACAATACATCTAAATCTCATGAATAATACTGGCATAAGTGCACATGAAAAACTGTTTGATGCATAGAGGCAAACATATTAACATTGCTGTGAGTACATGGGTTTGGACTGGCACATTTGTAGGAACATGCCCTTACAAGTTTATTGATTATGTATGTCCACCCATTCCCTCCCACAAAATGCCTATCTAAATGCAGGCACAAACAGAAGTTGTGAGTAGTGTTCAGATGCAAATTGCTGCATTTGCATGTGTCTGTGTGTTTTACTTTGAATTGTTACAGTGGCATTTTAGCAATGAAAAAAGTTCCTTTGCAATTGCTTCTACATAATCTTTTATATTTAATGTTTTTTGACAAGTTTTTATAACATTTTAATTATCTATGTGCTCTTTTCACACAAAAAAAACAATAAAAAAACAAAAAAAAAAGATTTTGTTTAGTGAACTTGCTGCATAATACAGGGAGATAGACAAAATAGAATGTTTCTTGTACAACCCACCTAGACAAAGGTACAATAATAAAAACTTTCATTTCAAAGCATGCTGTGAAATAGGGTGTCCTGCCATAAACTTCCCATGTGTGATGTGGGTGTCCCTTTGTCAACACTCAACCTTACCAACAAACATTATCTAAATTAAAGACACGATAACTTGATTGGGAACTAAGTTTTATTAATTAAATTAATTTGAATATTTAAATGGGATTTAATTAGCTATCAAAAGATCCAATATGATCTTAAATGGTTTAACCTTAACTTTAAATTTTTGATGGGGGCCAAAGAAAGCAGGTATGAAAAATTTGCATTGATAACAAACATATCATAAGATTTAAAGGTACATAAGCATCTAAATCTTAACTCTAAAACATGTTAACCAAACAATAACCATCAAGGAACAAACCGCACACCAACTGGCGCATTTTCTCAGCCATCGGCAGGAACACCTCATTTAAGTGTCAATCAAGAAGACCGCCCGCATGTGCGCGTCTCTAGCCTCCGGCAACACCACCACGCCTTCCAAAGGTCCAAGATAGTTACCAGCAGGTAAATCTTAAGCGACCTTAACAGAGAAAGATGCACCATAACCCAAAAAACAGAGATAAATCCAGCGAATAACCTATCTAAGTTAATACCTGCTTTCCGCCTGAGCAACCACTAAACTAACATATGAAAAAATAGCATAATTTAACATTTAAGGGAGGGAGGGAGGGTGAAAATCCAAACGAAGAAGAGGCTGAACAGAATTCCACAAGGACCTTTGAAGACTCTGCAGAATAACTCCACCCCTCCTTAACAAATAAAAACCAATCAACAAATTTGGCTATGAGTGTCATCAGTATCCACCCACCCACACAGGTAGTTTAATCCGCCTCATGTTAAATTTATTAACCCTCTGCTACTCTTTCAGCCTGACAGCTGCAAATTTAGAAGAGTTAGGAATTGTTAATTACAATTGATAGCTGGCATAGGACTGGATCCAGACCTCCACAAAGGGGTGTTTGTGACCTTGCTTACACACATACCACATTATTAGTATGTATCTGGATTCTCTTGAACCAGAGTTCCATACAGGGAGGGTTTACAATGGTGGTGCTAAGTAATAGTAAAGTGAGGGTGTGATATGTGGCCTCCCTATTATCCAGACTATATAGACCTCTGAGTTGTCCCAATTCTACATGAGGACAGCATGGAGATTTTAGGGTATGGGTCTTCTGTCGGAATTCTTTGCAAGTGAGAGAAGACTGTACACAGTGGGGACTCCAGGACAAAAAAAATAAATAGTACCTACTTATTAGTGGCTATTACAAGTGATACAAAGGCAGTTTAGACACACACACAACCTTGAGTTATTAGACAGAGGCAGTTGTGGACTTAAAAAAATCTATTATTTATTTCTTCCCATTAAAACGGCAAAATATCATTAAAAAATCAAATAAGAGATCTTCAACATCTATCTCAAATTGCTCCATTAAAGTATACAACCCAGTCATTAGGATCTACATTCACATAGTAACATCTAATGTCCAAATGGTATAGCTGTCCCATTATATTACAAGTAACATGGGATAAAGAAAATTATTTACATATGGTAACAAGGTGAATCTAAAGTAATCTAGCCCTACACTGGAAAGAAAAGACTGGCCCTATCAAATAGCCTAGTGGCCTCACGGCCATGTTTCCCCCTTCTGGGTCCATACACTAGCCCTCCCTTGCTCACCCTGATCCACTATACCTTCACCATATCCGTGACTCGAGTTTTTCAAAAGGAAAAAGATCTCGCCAGAGCACTTCAAGCAGGTTGCTTCACCCAATGTGCGTTTCGCCTTCATGAAGGCTTTCTAAAGTTCAATCACAGATGCCGGCTTAAATACACCCAGTAACCAATCAGAAATGCTATTCTCATAAAACCTATTAAGATCAAAGAAACAGTCCATGAAGATATGTAACTTTTTACAATAAAAATCAAAGCATTATATTAGAATTGCAAATATATGCTGCGGCAATGACCGTAAAAGAAAAACTTGTAGAGCTGTTATAGGAAACATATGAGACTTGCTCATTTAACCCTCTGGGTGCTGTACAGTACAGTAAAAAGATCCACCTTGTCTCCTTACATAATAATATTTTATTGAAATCACCCCCTCGTATTGTAGGGGAAATTTTTTCCAAAATAAAGAATTGTAGACCCATGGGATTGGCATTGTGTACTCGCAAAAAAATGTCTGGCAACTGGTGTTAATACTTTGCACTTGTCTCTATCAGAGGCAGCATTCCGTATCGATCTGACATGTTCCAAAATACGTTGTTTCACAGGTCTGATAGTTTTACCAACGTATTTTAAATTACATTTACAAACCAGACAGTAGACAACATACTTGGTGTTACAGTTCCCAAAATGATTAAATTTATGTAACTGCAGGTAACAATCAAGGATTTCCATCTTTTTAGTTATAAATGGACATGCTGCACAATTGCCACATGGAAAAGAGCCTATATATTTATCTTTGCCTCTCATAGTTGAGTTCTTTGAGGTTCTTCGCATGGTGCCATCAAATTGGTACATGAGTGTCAAATGCTTTTTTAAAAACAGAATCAGATTGCAGTACAGGTAAGTTTATTCAAAATACATTGAATTTCTTTGGCTTGTTCACAGTAGGAGGTACTAAAACGTACTATAGAAGCCTTGTCACAGCCTTGTCACAGATATTTATATATCCCATATATATGTTCATGTTTTGTTTTCAAGGCATGTTGAAAGTAGTTTTTAGAATAATCCCGTTTCTGAAGTCTTACTTGTAATTCAGAGGCTCTCAGTTGGAAACAAGTAGTAGAAGAGCAATTCCTCCGCAACCGCAAGTATTCCCCTTTGGGAATATTTCAAATATTATTGCTATGGTGAGCACTCGTGCTATGAAGAATATTATTGGTCGCTGTACTTTTACGAAAAAGATCAGTGTTCAAGTGACCCTTAGGGTCCACTGAAATTGTCACATAAAGAAAATCTACCTTGTATTTGTTTTTGACCACTGTAAGTTTTAAATTTAACTCATTGCAATTTAATGAGTTGACAAAATCATCCACCAATTCTGTATTGCCCTGCCACGACAAGAGGATGTAGCGGAGCCACACGAGAACATATGATGTAAGTAACTTGTGTGACTCCGCAAATACAAATTCTCTTTCCCACCACCCTAGGAAGACATTTGCAAATGTCGCTGCAGATAGAAATGTTCATCAAAAATAAAATAATTTTTGGTTAGGACAAAATCCAAAAGTTGATTTAGAAAATCGTTGTGAGGATCCGAAGGGCCAGTGTTAAGAAAATAACGAACAGCTGATATGTTCTGATTATGTTGAGTAGAGGTGTATAGTAATTCAACATTGAGGGTGACCAACCATGTGTCACCCTTCACTTGGACACCATTCAGATGGGCAAGAAGGTCCATAGTGTCCCTGATAAACGAAGGGAGACTAAAGACAAAGGGATGTAGATGAAAGTCTACATATTGCGAGGCCTTCTCTGTCAGGAAATTATTACCTGACACTATTGGGTGACCCGGAGGGCATTATGAATTTTTGTGACTCTTAGGCAATAGATAAAAATATGCGATCTGGGGATGGTCAACAGTTAGAAATTTGTGTGACTTGGCATTAATAATACCATTATGTTTGACCCTATTGATTATTCTGTTATAGATCTCAACAAAATCCTGGATGGGGTTCAAGAATAAATTGGAGTAGCATTCTTTATCCTCCAAATGGCGTTTAGTCTCCAATAAATACATCTCTTGTGGCCAGATGACCATGTTGCCTCCCTTGTCTGAGGGCTTGATTTGTACACCTTTCCATGTTTGTATGTCCCTCAAAGCTGCTCTCTCCCCAGAGCTCAAATTAAATTTAGTTTTTACATCCTTGTTGGTAATCAATTTATCAAAATCTTGAGAGACAAGACCTCTATATACCATCAGGGCTGGGTGTTTATCAAAATCAAGAAAGAAAGATGATTTATTACGCAATGGTTGGGTTGGGTCCGTAAATAGAGTTGCAAATCCTTCTCCAACATAAAACGATCTGCATAGCAGGCAGGAGAAAAAGACAAACTTTTGGATAATATCGACAAGTGATTAGAATCAAGGACGTAAGGAGAGGTTAATAATCTGCAGTGCGTTATTCGTACCATTTAGTATCTCCGTCGTCATCTGGATCCTTTCCATGTATTGAATCCTCTTCCTCCTACTCCTCTTGCCACCCCTCCTGATCTTGTGATGTAACCTTGGGAGTAATCTGGTGGTTGATCTAAAAAAAAAAATAGAACTGGAGGATTGAGAGAGACACACAGAATTAGCAGAGGAACTCATATTAGATTCATTACCATCCGGTGACACATAGTCAGACTGTAGAAGTAAAGCATTATTAGACCTAAATATCCGTGTAGATTGTGTTCTCCATGTATACACCTAGGACCGTATTCAGAATTAAGAATGTCTGGTAATTTACGCACGCAAGTTACGAAGCGTAATTGGAATGATGTGTAAGTAAATTCCGTACGACAAAAAATGCGTGCGAACATAAAAGGTCGGATGGATAATGTAGTAGACATTCGATTGTAACGTTTCACTTCCGTCACATATACGTGCGCTAACGATAAGGTTGCTTTCACAACATGGAAGTGTTCCGAAATTCGTTACTTTTTCAAAATGTACTTTTTTTGTATTAACGTACGGATCTATTATGAACGCACGGAAAAGCTTCTTAAATCTGAATCCGTCCCTTATTATTAGCAAAGTCATCCTTTTAGCTCAGAAACTTTGATTTCTTTTTATTCACAATTCGGGCATTTTTTTTAATTTTATCGTATGCTGTTTTAAATGCTTCCACTGACTCAAATTCTTTCTAAGATTCACATAAAGCATTGATCTTCTGATTCATTTTATCCAACATCAATTTATCATGTTGAATCAGAATCTTTAAAAGGTCATGGGAGCATTTTGTCAGAGAGAACTCCCACTCTTTGTGTAAATCAGAAATTATTAAGGGGAAAGTAAGAAAAACCTTTGGACGAAGTCCACGTGGAATAATGTTGCCATAAGCCTGCATTAACTCAATCGTGCAGATCAGTGGTCCGTACGACCATAGTAACATTAGATGTTACTATGTGAATGTTGTTCCTAAAGACTGTTGTATACTTTAATAGAGCACTTATGTTTGAGATAGATGTTGAAGATCTCTTATTTGATTTTTTTAATGATTCACCGTTTTAAAATGTGAAGAAATAAAGAATATATTTTTTAAGTCCGCAACTGCCTCTGTCTAATAGCTCAAGGTTGTGCGCATATAAACTACCTTTGTACCATTTGTAATAGCCACTAATTAGTAGGTACTTTATTTTTTGTTCTTGGTTTCCCATTAATTGGTGAATTGCTGCACCCTTGCTTGACAGCATTTTGTTATATAACTCTAGCTGGTGCAGTCTCCCGCTCTCCCTTTTTGTGTACAGTATTCATACAGGAGGTTCCTTGTTTCTTTAGCCTCTCTGTTTGGGAGACCAGCACAACAGTATATTGTATAGTATAATTGTTATTTTGATCATGGCTACATTTAGTATCTGTCAAGATGTATTGGAAAGACAGTTGCGAAGAGAAACAGATGATTTTCTTTTAAATAAATTTAGTGGCAATGACTGGACTAAAGATTTAATAGTATTAAAGAATTTGATGATCGAGCAGACGAAAGTTTGGTGGAACTTATCTACTAGCAAAAACTATGTTAAAACAACATTACTCCACGTGGATTTCGCCCAAAGGTTTTTCCTACTTTCCCCTTAATAACTTCTGATTTACACAAAGAGTGGGAGTCCTCTCTGACAAAATGCTCCCATGACCTTTTAAAGATTCTGATTCAACATGATGAATTGATGTTGGATAAAATAAATCAGGAGATCAATGCTTTATATGAATCTTTGAAAGAATATGATTCAGTAAAAGTATTTAAAACATGCTTCCACTGCATACAATAAAATTAAAGATGATATAAAGACAGTAGATGCCCAAATTATGAATAAAAAGAAATCCAAGCTTCTGAGAAACAAGGATGACTTTGCTAATAAAAAGGTGTATACATGGAGAACACAATCTGCAAGGAGATTTATGTCTAATAATGCTTTGCCTCCACAGTCTGACTATGAGTCAACGGTTGGTGATGAATCTAATATGAGTTCCTCTGCTAATTCTGTGTGTCTCCCTCAATCCTCCAGTTCTAATTTTTTTTTAGATCAACCATCAGCATACTTTCAAGATTACACAGGATCAGGAGGTGTGGCAAGAAGAGGAGAAGGAAGAGGCTTCAATACACGGAGAGGATCCAGATGACAACGGAGATACTAAATGGTACGAATGATGTACTTCAGATTATTAACCTTTCTCCTTTTGTCCTTGATTCTAATTACTTGTTGATATTATCCAAGGGTCTGTCTTTTTCTCCTAAGAAAACAAAACTACCAGTGCTATAGTAGTGTGAAAAAAACAACAACTAAAAAAAGGTATCAAAATATATAAGTATTACCAATAAATTAAACAAAAATAAAAACAATGTAATTAATAAAAATGAATAAACTCAGGCCTTCTTAAAAACAACAAATTTATTGCACTATATAGTCTGGTATATTAAATAAACGGATACCAAACAAAAAATGTAAATAAAGTAAAATAAAAAACAATAATTAATAAAATAGACAGATATGAACAAATTATATAAAAACACTCTGAACCAGTACTAAGGCAATAACATATTCAATGTTCAAAATATGGTGGAAAAAGGTGATGAGGGACTTTGAGGTAGCTAGTATATGTAGAGTGGTAACGGAGAATTATTAATAGTTACTATAAATCCAGAATAAGGACGATGCTGGAGATTATGTCCACTACAATAACTGGATTCCTTAATTAGATGTCATAATAGGGAAAAAACAATCCTGTTAAAATAAAGTTCACTAAATGCCCATCCACAGGGAGATTTGGAATCCACTCATTTACACAAACTAAAGAGAGAGTCCGCCGGCCGTATATGTGACCCCAGCACAAATGCTTTAACGCTGTAGGACTGATGTAAATGGAGATATCCAACAGTATCTGTGCAGTGACAGAGAGATATAAATAAACAGTTCCAAGGCAGAAAATAAAACCGTGTTACTTATCCTCCCAGGACAGCACAGCGTATCCTTTTCCAAGGTAAACCTTTCAGTGTCTCTGTGTCAGTCGCGTCAATAAGCTGGTTAAACAGTTCAGACTCTGGCTCTCCTCTTAGTGTGGCTGCAGCGGTCCGGAACGCTGCAGCATTACATTAATCCACGATAATTTTAAAATTTTGCCAATAGTCAGGGTCAGTGATATAAGTAGAACTCCTCTGACGCGTTTCATCTATAAGATTTCTTTAGAGGAATAGTGAGTATGACCGCATATGGTCTAGCGGTCCCTTATATTATACGTAAAGTTCATTAATTAGTAAGCACCTGTGCACAAATGGTTACTTCATAAAATTCATCCGTAAATCAGATGTTTAAATACAACAAATTATTATTATTACAGCACAAAGGTTACATCACATAGCATAATTACAATAAGAAGGCTTGAGAAGGAATTTAAATATAGACCAGAATCAGTCTTATCTTTATAGAACACTTATTTATTATTATCATTTTTATTTTTAAAATCTAATTTTGGATTAATTGATGGAACACTACCATTAAGAGCATGAAGCCCCAATTTATAAATGGATACAAATTTACACAATATTATCCCAGAAAAAATGAATGCAAAATACATGCACAATAGATAAGATTCCCATCCAATATATGTCAGTATACGGGAAAACAGAGGCATATAGTTAACAATCCAATTTAGTGTGTATTACCATAGAGAATTTAGAAAATTCCATAGCTATATATCCTAATTTAGAGAAATAATAAAGAAATAAAATAAATATAAAAAATATATACATAAACAAAAACAAAAATAAATATAAAGATAAAAAGATTATATATAAAAATAAACAAAAGGTGATATTTCATCTACATCCCTTTGTCTCTAGTCTCCCTTTGTTTATCAGGAACACTATGGACCTTCTTGCCCATTTGAATGGTATCCAAGTGGAGGGTGACACATGGTTGGTCACCCTCGACAATAAATCACTAGACATCTCTATTTAACATAATCAGGGCATGTCAGCAGTTTGTTATTTTCCTAATACTTGCCCTTTGGATCCTTACAAAGATTTTCTAATTCAACTTTTGGATTTTGTCCTAACCAAAAATTATTTTATTTATTATTTATTTTTGTCGGACATTTCTATCTACAGCGGAGGGGTACGGCAATGGGGACAGCCTGTGTCCTGACGTTTCCAAATCTCTTCCAAGGATGGTGGGAAAGAGAATTTGTATTTGCAGAGTCACACAAGTTATTTACATCACGTGCTTGTGTGGCTCCGCTACATCAATGACGTCCTAGTGTTGTGGCAGGACAATACAGAATTGCTGGATGATATTGTCAACTCATTAAATTGCAATGAGCTAAATTTTAAACTTACAATGGTCAAAAACAAATACAAGGTAGATTTTCTTGATGTGACAATTTCAGTGGACCCTAAGGGTCACTTGTATACTTATCTTTTTTGTAAAAGTACTGCGGCCAATAATATTCTTTATAGCACGAGTGCTCACCATAGCAATAATATTTGAAATATTTCCAAAGGGGAATACTTGCGGTTGCGGAGGAATTGCTCTTCTACCACTCGTTTCCAACTGAGAGCCTCTGAATTACAAGTGAGACTTCAGAATTGGGGTTATTGTAAAAAATTTCTTTCCTCAGTATATCACCATGCCTTGAAAACAAAACGTGAACATTTAATATATCCCAAACGAACCTGTGACAAGACTTCTAAAGTTCGTTTTAGTACCTCCTACTATGAACAAGCCAAAGAAATTCAACGTATTTTGAATAATCTTACCTGTACTTCAATCTGATCCTGTTTTAAAAAAAAAACATTTTACACTCATATACCCATTTGCTATTGCTGTGTGAAAAACCTCAAAGATAATCTCGTACACAGTAACTTTTGCTCAACTATGAGAGGCAAAGATAAATATATAGGCTCTTTTCCATGTGGCAATTGTGCAGCATGTCCATTTATAACTAAATCCTTGATCGTTACCAGCAGTTACATAAATTTAATAATTTTGGGAACTGTAACACCAAGGGTGTTGTTTACTGTCTGGTTTGTAAATGTAATTTAAAATACGTTGGTAAAACTATCAGACCTGTGAAACAACGTATTTTGGAACATGTCAGATCGATACGGAATGCTGCCTCTGATAGAGACAAGTGCAAAGTATTAACACCAGTCGCCACACATTTTTTGCGAGTACACAATGCCAATCCTACGGGTCTACAATACTTTATTTTGGAAAAAATTTACCCTACAATACAAGGGGGTGATTTCAAACAAATATTATTATGTAAGGAGACAAGGTGAATCTTTTTACTGGACTGTACAGCATCCAAGGGGTTAAAATGAGCAAGTCTCATATGTTTCTTTCCTATAACAGCGCTACAAGTTTTTCTTTTACGGTCATTGCCGCAGCATATATTTGTAATTCTAATATAATGCTTTGACTTTTATTGTAAAAAAATACATTTCTTCATTGTCTCTTTCTTTGATCTTAATAGGTTTTATGAGTATAGCATTTCTGATTGGTTACTGGGTGTATTTAAGCCGGCACCTGTGACTGAACTCCACACCCTTGAGAAAGCCACCATGAAGGCGAAACGCGCGTTAAGTGAAGCAACCAGCTTGAGGTGCTCAGGAGAAATCCTTTTCCTTTTGAAAAACACAAGTCACAGATATGGTGATAGTATAGTGGATCAGGGTGAGCAAGGGAGGGCTAGTGTATGGACCTGGAAGGGGGAAGCGTGGTCGTGAGGCCACCAGGCTATTTGATAGGGCCATTCTTTTCCTCCCAGTTTAGGGCCAGATTACTTTAGATTCACCTAGTTACCGTATGTACATTATTTTTTTGTCCCATGTTACTTGTAATATAACGGGACAGGTATACAATTTGGACATTAGATGTTACTATGTGAATGTTGTTCCTAATGACTGTATTGTATACTTTAATAGAGCACTTATGTTTGAGATAGATGTTGAATATCTCTTGTTTGAATTTTTTTATGATATTTCACTGTTTTAATGTGAAGAAATAAAGAATAGATTTTTTAAATCCGCAACTGCTTCTGTCTAATAACTCAAGGTTGTGCGCATCTAAACTGCCTTTGTACCACTTGTAATAGTCACTAATAAGTAGGTACTTTATTTTTTTGTTCTTGGTTTCCTATTATTAATTGGTGAAGTGTGCTGCACCCTTGCTTGACAGTATTTTGTTATTTAACTCTAGCTGATTCGGTCTCCCTTTTTGTGTACAGTGGGGACTC
Organism: Limnodynastes dumerilii; assembly: GCA_011038615.1. NCBI lineage: Eukaryota > Metazoa > Chordata > Amphibia > Anura > Limnodynastidae > Limnodynastes > Limnodynastes dumerilii. The sequence continues at coordinate 19,918 of WWET01009488.1, forward strand.
ATTATCAAGAGCAAGAGCAAACACACACACACACACACACACACACACACACATTGTGTATTATTCAAAGAATATGTTGAATATATTGAACAGAATTGTTTTTCTCTTTAGATTTCCCTCCCTTGAGTTGATTAGCAAATGAATAAATATGGTCTTTTAATGGAAAAGTGCTAAAATCACCTCTTTAATTAAACATTTTAACCCAGTGCTAAAATCACCTCTTTAATTAAACATTTTAACCCATTGAACTCTAAAAAAAAACTATAGATAGTAATAGCTTTCAAGGTTGGAATAGCTCTACTGCATTTAATTTTCACCTAGCCGCTAAACTGCAAGAGGAATATATCTCTAAAGCATTCCCATCTGCTGAGGAAAAATACACAAAATACACTTACAAAGATATTCCAAAGAAGTCTGAAGCACATTTATAATAAAATGGAATGCTCTTTGTGGGATGACTTGTACGTTTTGAACTAGATAATACAATACAGGAGATTCCGCAGAGTGCATTGTAGGAAGTCTGCATGATTTTGTCACAGAGTTTACTGAGATGAATGTGACAAAGATTTTTAGATTTTGCTGCTCGATTGGAATTTGAACAACCTCAAATTAAATAAAGGTTTTTTTTTTGGGTTTTTTTTGGGGGGAGGGGGGTATGAAACAAAATAGGTAAAGCATTTTTGTCTCACTATGTACATTTATGTAAAGCTGTGACTTCTTCTGTTAATGGAACTGTAAGTAAAAGTGATGTTTGAGGAAGTAAAAGCAATTTCATCTGTATAGACTTTACCAGATTCAAATCACGATGGACAAAAAAAATCCACAATAATCAACCACCATTTGATGAGCAGTTCTTTACGTCACTGAACAATTGCCCCATAAATGGTATGAAAATGTAGTTAATGCTGTTAAGAGTCACTGTTAATTGGCAAAGCAAATTTCAAAGACATATTGCATTAATATAAAATAAAATTACATTTAAAAAAATGGTTTATATTTTAACAGCAAATTTATTCACAAAAACCCAAGTAATGAACTGTTTTGCCAAAACAAAGTTATTCCAGCCACGCACATAGGCACCATACTAAATACCACATACTAGGCATCATAAATACTGACTAAAACATATGTGACCCACCCAAACAAATTCTAACTATAAAAATTGTAACTACACTGTATTTGCTTGAAGTGTGCAGTAATGCAAAGAAACAATTCTTTACCTGAGTTGATTACCCAAATGCTCAAACACAAGATACCTACTAAAACATTGTTGATAGCAGCAAGAGCTCTGAATGCACCTGCAAAGTGTAATACTTTACTTTACACTGTGTGAGCCTCATCCAGACTTAATAATGACAGCTAATTTAGGCATGTCGCATGTGTAAATCTGGCTGTGTGCGTGCATGATGTTACACATCGTAAGTCTGATCGTACTTAACTTGTACATAACTCCATACGATAGGGAGTGCTATCCCTATGCAAGCCGAAAATATGCATTGTGGGTGGGGGGAGGTATTTAAATTGTACAGTATGGGCGGGGTTATGCACTTTTGTATGACAAGGCGATACGTAAGACCAAAGATGCGCAAGGAAAAGTTAAGGTAGAGTTCTGAACACGTATGTCAGCTAAGTTAAATTCGTGCGAGGGAAGTGCATTATATTTAGAAGTGCGTAACTTGTGTACGCTTGCGTACGTAAAACGACCTTAAGTCTGTATCAGGCCCTTCATTACTAATTGATATGTTTTCGAGACATTACTATGTAGTAGAGCAGGGGTTTGCAACCAGTGGCACTAGTACCACAGGTGGTACATGGACCACTGTCAGGTGGCACGCAGGGCAACTGGGCAAGATTGTAAGTTGGTTCGATACCAAATGGCTGAGGACATAATTAATAAAATGTCTTGGGGTTAAAAAGCATATGTATAAAAATACACCTTAAAATCACAGCAAAAATATGTAAACCAAAAAAAAAACCTGAAATAATGTGTATGGGTCCGGGGGTATGTCTCTACATGATATACAAAGTGATACTTGACATGATTCCATAGGCAACTGGCACTCCTCCATAAAAGGTTGCAATCTACTGCAATAGAGGAAAATAATTCCTTAGGTAATAGCATGTATAGTGTTAGAGGTGAACCCCCACCTGGACCTTCTGCGAGGGGCTCCTGACAACGATCTTCCCTCTGTCAAGAATATACCTTTAGCAACCGGTTGGAGAAGTCAAGTGAGACACGTCATCTGAGTCTGCAGCAAGAGTTCTAGTTTATTGTTACAAGTGAAGCTCCTTTATAGTGAGCTTGTCTGATACACTAGTATTAAGAAATTAAACAAAGAAGAATGGTAATATTCATGCATAAGCTTGCTCAGGGACACAGGTGCAGGGAGGACATTTCACTCCTATGACTCCCACAGCCCTATCTTGCAACAGTTTCTGGAAAAACCTTGAATCTCAAGGTTTGTAATAAATGCTTAATTCTGCTAAAATTCAGGTTCTTACAGATACTTGCAATTCTCAAGAAACAAAACTTAGAGATAGAGTACAAGATGGAGGAGAGAAACAAAATGGAGTTTACTTTATGTATTACTTTGACCTGCTTCTCTCAGTCCCTTCTCTAAATACTAAATAAACTCCTTCCTAACCCATCCCTCCCATCAAGCCCAGAGTCATTCTACATTCATCCACAGACATGTGTCACCTGTATGTTTCTGCAGGGTGGCGCTAGTCGCCCAGTCCTAATGTCCTTTGGGAGCCTGCAGAAGGCAACAACCATTCCAGGCATCAGACGCTGAGTTTGAGGGGATGGGAGACTGAGATCCCTTATTCTAATCTCGTTCTCTTATAAATCCTCCTTTTCTTGAGCCATATTTGAATTCTGTCTCTCTTTCCCCATTCTCATCCACCAGTCGCTTTTGTTGACTCAGGGCAATCTGGACTTGAGGCTCTGGATCTTTGAAAACCTTTGTGAAGGGTTTGTCTCAGCTTCTGGGTTGGTTTTCTTTTAAACTTTATCCTCAGACATGCAAAGCAACAGAAAAACAAATGTGATCAGTACATAGAACAATAATACTAACCAGCTATTTTTGCAAGCATCATTAATCTTGCCATCAAACACCCCTTTATTCCACGTTTATACTAGTTCATTGGTAACCCAGGAGAAGTCCCACCCCTCCTATAACCACTCGGGGTTGGGTTGTTATGTTCCTGCTTGTACTGCTCTTTCAAATCCACCACCTCCTGTAGGTGCAGCACTGTACGCTGTACTGGGTTTTAACTGACAACACATAGGTTAGTATAAAGCCAAAAACAGTAAGTCCTCCTATTGCAAGGACTAAACCCCATAAGTCTGCATCAGCCCCAGTCCCCAATAACATATATTGTTTCATTCTGAAAGTAACTCCCCTTTTTCTTGTGGAATGGAGATCTTGCAATGTGAGGCATGGATCCAGGTAATCTTCCCTTGGACTGTTACAGTAGTAGGTGTGGTCAGTAACACCTGATATAGTCCTTTACATCTGGGATTCAGTCGTTTTGTCACGTGTTTTTATCATCACCCAGTCTCCAGGCTAAGGTTTATGAGTACTGTGATCAGTGTAAGAACCTGGAATAGAGGAATACTTGGACATAGATATTAGCCAATTGCTTCTGAAGCTGTATCATATAAACAGTTAGTGTGTAATGCAGATATGATATCAACATCTTCCAATATGTGCTGCATTACCTGTCCTGTAACATGTGTCCCTCTGTCACTTTCTATGACTTTAGATATCCCATCTCTGCACACAATGTCTTGCAGAATCTTTTTAACAGTGTTCTTTGCATTTGCTACCTTACAGGGCCAAGCCTCTGACTATTGGCTGAACAAGTCTGTGCACACCAGGATCCAATCATATCCAGACATTCTTAGTAAATTTATGAAATCTATCTGTATTCTCTGAAAGAGGGAACAGGTCTGGGGGGGTGCTTTTAGCTGACACAGGGACTGTTTTACCTGGACTGTTGCAAGCACATATAGTGCATCCTGCAAAATACTGGGCTGCTGTAGCAAACCCTGGGGCGATCCAGGTCTGTCCCAACATTTGAACCATAGCATCCATCTTTCCATGTTGTATCTGAGCAATGACAGGGTACAAGGTTTTAGACAGTTCTTGTCCTTTACACACCATAGATTTACTTTGTTTCTCAGCTCCCTGTCTCTCCCAGGCCGCTTTTTCAGCATCTGAGACTTATCCTTGCAGTTTAGCTAAAGCCTCAGTGGTTGGCACATTTGGGATCACCTCTGTGAGGTACACGTGATTCTTGGGCAGAAATGGGCTTTAATGCGGCTTGTCTGGTAGCGGCATCAGCTAAGGAATTGCCTAGGGCTTCTCTGGTTTTCTTTCTAGTGTGTGCCTTTTCTCGATCACCGCTAGCTTTGGCTGGCAACTAAAAAGCAGCAAATAGTGACCTAATGTGATCTGCAACATAAAGTGTTATGTCTGCTCCATCCTTATAAATTCATAGGTTCCACTCTTTGGTGGTAGTATATAGTCTATTTGCAGTCTCTGAAAAGGGTAGAATACCTTTGGAGTAATTCCTTGCGGAGTCTTTGTTCTTTGTCTTGTTTTCTGTACTGCTCAAATCAAACATTGATTCACAAAGTTTGCTGGTGCACTTCTGCTGTTAATTGCTCCTTTCCTTTATGATCAGATCCATGAGCCATCTGTAACATAGGTGGGTACTAAACTTTTGGTAGACATAGTTTCTTACCCTTCTTCCACAGTCCTGTGAATGATTCTTCAGCTCCTATGCATTTCCTGACGTCGTGTCCTGCTGGACCTGCTTGTTGGAGTTTCACTAGATCCTATAAGTTCCATGCTTCCTCTTTTTGTACTGTGTCCACAGTATACATGGTGTTCTTGGTTGGTTTCAATGCTGCTGTCTTGGCAGTGACGTCTGCTAAGGCGTTCCCTTTTGCTTCTTCTGTGTTTGCCTTAGTTTGATC
>WWET01009490.1:0-12849 GCA_011038615.1 Limnodynastes dumerilii
ATGCACAACACCATCAGATCCATCCCCTTTCACAGCAGCCAACATTCCATCCCCATTCCAAGCAGCGACCAGTCCATCCCTAGTCCCAGCAGGCACCATACCATCCCTATTCCGAGCAGCCACTATTCCATCACTAATCCCAACCGCCAGCATACCATCACTATTTTTAACAGCCACCACTACATCCTCATTCCAAACAGCTTCCACTGTATCTATATAATAAGAAATAAAAAAAATCTAAGCTTTTTAATAATATCTTTAATAATAATATTAAAGATATTAACAAAATTACAGAACAAGATGTCATTTAAAATAAATAACAAAAAAAAATAACAAAACAACAAAACAAATTTTAATGGACCTTTTAAGCAAATCAAGGACACTTAATAATACACTGTCACTGACCAGGCTCAGCACCGGTCTGTAATTGGACCACGCCACTTCAGAGGCGTGGAGTCTAATCACAAGCCTAATTTTAACCTGAGCCCCTGATAATGATGATGATGGGGATGGAATTGGCTGCAGGCATGTGACACGTCACAGCCCTCTAAACTAGTGCACGAACACCAAGGTGATGAAGCAGGGTCTGAAGTGAGTTGTAATAAATACAGGTAGTGGCACTGCTGCTGAGGGTGTATAGCAACAGGAACCAGAGGCATGGCAGTGTGGAGACTGAAGAGCAGCAATCACAGTAGCTGATTACTGAATGATGACAGAAACCAGAAATACCAGTGGAAGAATATGGAACGAGCCGAGTGGAGCACTGAAACCCAGGAACAATGGAACTGGAAACCTGAATGGAGTAACTACATGATCCAGTGCAGTGGCAAACGCAGGATTTTGAAAGGGGGGTTTCCAATACTTGTAATACATGTGGGGTATATTATCATAGCTACAACGTTTTGGAGCCTGAAAACACAGCAAATTAGCTTCGCCCGCGTCCTGCCCAAGCTCTGCTCCTGATCCGCCAACACTGTCATACTGCACGTGGCAAAAATTGTGTGTGTGTGTGTGTGTGTGTTTGTTAGGGAATTAGGGCTGGATCCAGACCTTGTTAAGTGCATGAACTTAGTTACTACTGGGCTAAACCATGTTGATTGCAGGGGAGTCATATTTCATCTGTTGCAAACAGTATTAGAGTTGAGAGGTGATATTTAATTATCCCAAGTCTAAATAACAGTGTGTTAGTAAAGCTGGTCAGTATTTGTGTGCAGTAAGCAATTCAAAGATATATTCCTGCATGCAAAGAATACAATTAACTTGACTCCCCCTGAAATCAACATGGTTTAGCCCAGGAGTAACTCATTTCAAGCACTTACTTAAGTCTGGATCCAGCCCAATATGTTCATATATAGACAACGCTCGAATAACATTGGACCAGATCCACATTTATGGAATGTGGAAATTTTCTGCACGCTACACGCAGAAAACATTTATATTTAGCTAGACAGAATGCGCTTGCTGCAGATTCCAGCATGGATTTTAACCCCCAGGATCCAGGCCACGGTGCTGGAAGCCTTTTCACCAGCGGGTTGTTAGTATGTACAATCCTCATTTCTGCACCATTCCCATTTTCCATGGGGACAGTGCTAAAATTTAAAGGGAGGGTCCAGGTACCAGAAGTCCCTTGCGTGTGTTAAAACCTAGAACTTTTTTATGATATGTTTTGGGCATATAATAAGGTCACCAAAGATTAATCATTAATTTTTTATACATGTACAGGAAACAGAACTGCTCATCTCCCATGTTCAAGTTCCAAGCAGTTCCTCAGACTGCTTCCCACCTTTAGCTCTTACATTCTAACACTTTGCAACTCTAAGCTCCAATAATTAACTGATTTGTCAACATTGTTTGAAATGAACTTTTCTTGGATTCTGATTGGACCAGAGTTGAGGTAGGAGCTACAACTCTTCCCATAAAATCAGTATCTTGTTTATTGTTCATTAACATATGACCAGTTGCTTGCCTGTCCTATCGTCCAGATACATGTATTGATAAAATTGGACACTGACTCTGTAATATTGAATTTAACTGTATTTTCGTCTGTATATTATATCTGTAGATTGATATGATTTATATATAACAGATCTACTAGTAATAGCAATATACAAGGCATTAGTAGAGCACATTACACAATGTACAGATCTCATAGTAATAGCAGCATACAATGCATTAGTAGAGCATGAACACATTACACAATGTACAGAGCCTGTCAGTGCATAAGCACTGTTGTATTTGTAGTGACCCATTTACCATTCCCACCTGCTTTCCTATTGCAGCATAGGCCAGGACCATCTTCCTCCATGTCAATTCGGAACACATGGTCGCTAAGCCACGCCCCTTTTTGAATTTTCACCTTTTTTGCTCATTTTTCTATTTTTTTTTTTCAATCTGGGGGGGTTTCAAGGACAACTAGAAACCCCCCTGGGTGCGCCACTGCAGTGAGTCAGGCCACACGAGCAGCCTTGAGGACACAGAGTCAGAAGGCTAGGATTACCTGTTGCTCTGACAGGGTAGTGATGTCAATGAGGGGTTTAAATAGACCAGGTAATGAGGGATTCCAAGGAGGCAATAATTAGCACCTTTGAGGTAATGCCTGCAGCAAAAAGTAAACACCAGGAAGTGTAGAAACTAAAAGTAGTCAAGTGATCAGCAGAAAGTAAACAATTATAAAGTGAAGTGAATTGAATAATACTAATAGTATCCCCCTTCCCAAAAGTGTGGACTCCGGACACCCTAACAAGGTTTAGAGGGGAACTTATAATTACATGTTTTTAGGAGCCATAGGGCATGAAGGCCCGAATGCCTTGATCCAAGAAAGTTCCTCAGGCCCATAGCCCTTCCAATGGACAAAGTACTATAGAGAACCTCGGGAGACATGATATGGATATGGCTGACTTCATACTTGAATTGGTTTTGTACAGGAGCAGGAGCCGCTTAGCGGCTTTAACAAGGAGACATAGAAGACGCTGGGAATGCTGAGCACAGGTGACATCTGCTGGATTTATTATCTCCAGGATCTCAAATGGATCGATGAACTGGGGAGCCAATTTCATGGTGGACACTTTGAGATGGAGGTAGCAATTGGAGAGCCAAACTTTATCCCCTGGAGCATATCAAGGTCAAGTCACCTTCCCTCTTCCGCTGCTTTCTTCATGCACATAAAAATCTGCTCAAGCCTCTGCTTGACCAAAGTCCAGATGTTGGTGAAGGATTTAAGGGTGGCATCATCAGCTGGAATCTCTTAAGATAGCATGTCTCTTAGAGTAGAGGTTTGAGATGACTGTATAAGATGAAGAAAGGAGACAAGTAAGAAGCCTAGTCAACGGCATTATTATGAGCGAACTCTTCCAGGCTGGCAGAGACACATGTACTTAAGTACCTCTCCCAACTCCTGGTTAGTTAGCTCAGTCAACCCTGTGGTCTGAGGATTGTAGGCCGAGGAGAAGTTGAGCTTTACCCTAATTCCACGGCAGAAAGCTGTCCAGAATTTAGAGACAAATTGGGAGCCTTGATCGGGCATAATCTCCTAAGAATATCCGTGAAGGCGGAAGATCTCTTTCACAAACTGGGTGGCTAGAGTAGAAGCTGATGGTAGCCCTTTTAATGGGACGAACTGAGCAGCCTGAGAAACCTATGGTATATCCCTTGGAAGGTCTGTGATAAAATTTATGGAAATGTTAGTACACAGGAGGTCAGGGTTCAGTAGTTGCAATAGAGAACCAAGGTGTTTTCTGGTAAAAAGTTTTAGACCTGCACAAATTGCACAGGAGGAAACAAAATCTGTGACATCTCTATGTAAAGAAAGCCACCAGTATGTTTGAGACAAGAACTCCAGAGAATTCTTAAAACTGGGTGCTGCTAGCTCAATTGAGGAGTTGATGATGACATTCAGGAGCTACGTAGGTGTTCCCAGGAGGCAGATTTACATTAGGGAGGGCCAGAACTACAGATTTAGGGTTGAGGATCGGTTTCTCCTTCTGCAGATCTTTGCTGTAAGGGGAACAAAGGCAGGGGAGAAGGCATCAGCCTTAATATTTTGTGTTTCAGGAAAATAGGTGAAGATGAGGTCAAACCAAGAGAAGAAGAGAGACCAATGTGTCTGGTGGTCATTCAAACACTGTGCAGTCTTCAGATACACCAGATTCTTATGATCAGTGTAAACAGTGACATGCAAGGCCCCCCTCCAGGAGGTACCTCTACTCCTCCAGAGGCCACTTAATGGCAGGTAGCTCCTTGTCCCCAATGCCATAGTTCTTCTCAGTGGGTATACATTCCTGGAGAAGAAGCCACAGGACTGGAGCTTGCTAGCCAAATTATGCTGTGAGAGAACTGTACCAGAGCCATATGAGGAGGCATCCACTTCTAAGAAGAAGGGCTTCATCCAGGTTGATATCAAAGGGGGAAAAGGCAAAGGCTCTTTTGAAAGCATTGAAAGTCTGCACCCCTTAAGGTGGCCAGATGGATCTCCTAACCATAGGTTTAGTGAGGGCTACAATAGTGGCAACTACCAGCGAGTAGTTCTTGATGAACTGACGATAAAAGTTAGTAAAGTCATAAAAAAGAGATAAAGACGGTGCTAGAACTAGAGTTGGCTGTAATGATACGGAATACCGGCAACTTCAAAAGTATCACAATTTTATTAAAACCTACTAAAACCAGCCTTGCCTTGGTCCAACCCTGCCTTGGCCCAGCCTTGCCTTGGTCCAGTAATGCCTTGGTCCAGTCCTGCCTTGGTCCAGTCCTGTACCGCTCCGGTCCTGCACTGCTCCGGTCCTGCACTACTCCGTTCCTGCACTGCTCCGGTCCTGCACTGCTCCGGTCCTGCACAGCTCCGGTCCTGCACAGCTCCGGTCCTGCACTGCTCCGGTCCTGCACTGCTCCGGTCCTGCACTGCTCCAGTCCTGCTTGCCTCCAGTTCTGCATCACAGCTCCGGTCCTGCACTACTCCGGTTCTGCTTTGCTCCAAGTCCTGCTTGGCTCCAGTTCTGCATCACAGCTCCGGACCTGCATTACTCCGCTTCTGCACTGCTTCAGTCCTGCTTGGTCCTAGTCCTGTCTTAAACTCCAGTTTTGCTTCAAGGACTTTGAACCTTATTCTAGGACTCTTGCTTCTGCCACACGATATCCCTGGTTCACGAACTGCCTCACTCCAGGTCTACAGACTCTTAAACTCCTGGGCACGTTAGTATTGGACTTATCACGCTTGTTATCTAACGCTGCCTTATCCTACCTGATTGTACTCACTGTATGCACCACTCATATATTAAACCAGCCAGCTTCCATTTTACGCCTGCTTCTCTGTCTCACTCCCTGGAACCCGTAACCGATCCCCCCAAATCTCTGAACGTGACAGTACCTTGCGGATGGTTAGCTGAAAGAGATGGTATCTCTGATGTCCACGTTGCTCCCGCTGTTTTACCCGCCTCCACCTGTAGGCTGAAGTTGATTTGCCGGTCCCCGCTTCCAGAGTTTCACAAATACCTTCCTGGTCCCGCTCAAATGTAAATAAATCTACAGTAGTTATAATTGTAAGGGAAGTGATTAAACATAGATGGCATAAAACCCTCAGGTGGCCAATCCTGGGTTTATCTACTCCAATTTTCCAATTCCCAAACTGCTCAAGATAGTTCAAAGTAATTAAATTAGAAGCAAATATACAATGTATCGAGAGCGTGCTTTTGGATACATTGTATATTTGCCTCTAATTAAACTTTGAACTATCTTGAGCAGTTTGGGAATTTGAAACTGGAAACTGAGCTGTGGTAGCAGATACAGGTAGTGGTGGCACTGCTGCTGAAGGTGGATGGCAACAGGAACCAGAGACACAGCAGTGCAGGAAGCAGAGAGCAGGAATCACAATAGCTGATTACTGAATGATGAGAGGAACCAGAAATACTAATAGAAGCAACAGGAACACAAGAGCCAAGTGGAGCACTGGAAACACAGGATCCAAGGAACTGGAAACCTGAATGGAGTAAGTACACGATTCGTGGAGTCAAGCAGCCTCAAGAACACAGAGTCAGCAGGCTAAGATTACCTGTTGCTCTGACAGGGAAGGTATGTCAGTGAGGGGTTTAAATAGACCAGGTAATGAGGTAGTCCAACAAAGCAATAAGTAGCACCTGTGGAGTAATGACTGCAGCAAGGAGTAAACACCATGACATGTAGAAACTAAATAGAGTCATGTGATCAGAAGACAGTAAACAAATAAAGTGCAGTGAACTGAATGATCATAACATAGAATCCCTATGCGTGTGGTTTCCAACAATGCTTGTATTGATGTCAGTAATGTTATGTGTTTTTTAACCTGTTGCCTATGAGAAACTTTTTTATATTTTGCTTAGCTGTTTTGTTTTTTTCTAATAAAGTGGACAATTTAAAATTAAGTAATTGTGCACTACTGTTTTTGTTTTCTTTTTGCTATGGTGTTGTTATGCACTGTAAAGAATAATTATATAGACAGTATACTTAGCTTGTCCCTGCTTTTAGGTCTTCCCCACTTCTCTCCTTTGTTTATCACTTTACCCACCTTTACACTCAGCTCTCTCTCTCTCTCTCTCTCTGGGCTCTATTTAGTAAAGCTTTAAAAAGCTCATTTTTGGAGTAATGAAGTTATAACTCCAAAAATGAACTTTTTGCTATTTACAAACGCTGCACTGCCATGGAAATCAACAGTTTCCATGGCATGCAGTCAAACTTCTTCTGTGTTCGCCAGCCCGTTGTTTTAAATGGGGCTAGCTATTTACTAACCCTCAGAGCGGAGTTTTATACTCTGCTCTGAGCGTTAAAATAACGCCATCTCAGACTGGCGTTCAGATTTCTATTCCAGCAATCTCCCCATATAACCCCCTTTTTCTCCCCCTAATTAGGGGGAGTAAAAGGTGTATATATATATGGGGAGACTGCTGGAATATATGTAAACACCAATCACATAAAAAAAAAAAATTACAAAACAATTAACAAAACAACAGAAATAAAAGAAAATAACAGAGTAGCTTTAAATACTTACCGGACCGAAGAAGCATCTGCCCGCAGGTACTGGTCCCGACATGGAGGGCCTGCACATGCGCAGTGCTTCTCATGCTGGGACTTCATTTTCTTTACAAAGTCCCAGCAGAGAGCCACTGCGCATGTGCAGACCTTCCAGACACACGAAAAAAGCCCACGATGCCTGAAGAAAGTTCAGATGTCATCGCAGGACAGTCAGCAGAGGGTGAGTATTAGTAAATAGCATGAACGTAGCTCACAAGTTCTCAGAGAGCCAAGCTGCGTTCATGTATTCTTAGTAAATAGAGCCCTTTCTCTCTCTCTCTCTCTCTCTCTCTCTCTCACTCTCCATCAAAGTATATAATATATATATTAATCTGTGACTCCCCTAGGCTTAGTCTTAGGTTGTTCTTCGCTGACACTGTCAGTGCTTCCGCACTACAATAAAAAAATTTATTTCCTGCTGCAGCAACACCTACTGTAATTTATATACACATATATTACAGTGGGTGGAGCCAGTATTCTCCTTACTCATAAATGGGGATTTTTAAAGTCTTTGTAATTTGTTTTGGAACTGTTCCAGCCTTGATAAAGATAAGGAGACCCTGTTGAAAATATATGAGTACTCTCTTTATTCACAATTTTTTACACATATACACACACACATACATACTGTACATACATGGCTGCTCTTAGGAGTGGAGAAGCCCAGGATAAAGCCTCCTTCCTGCAACTGGCACATGCACAGAATGGTGCCCAAACTGTGCATACGCCAACTACAGCTGATTAGTGTTTAAAAACAATGTAAGCCATTGGCTTCATTTACAGAGCTGCAGCCGCCTGCTACAGTATATTAGTAGCATGCCACAGCTCTGTAGATAAAGCAGAGCAGTGGGGGTCTGACAGAGTCGCTATTACTCCCCCACAGCATAATTTACAGAACCACAGCATAGTACTAAATTACTGTAGCAAGCAGCTGTGGCTCTGTAAATGAAGCTGACAGGGGGCCCCCCAGGGCCTGGAGCATAGGCCCCGATTCAAACGTCCTGAGGTGCTACTGCATATATCCATACACATGTATAAGGATTGAACTTTGTTAATAAATACATTGGGCGCAGTTGCTGAGCAATGTTTTAAGCTGTCAGCCTCTGACAGCTTGCTAACAGTGCAAAGGGAGCAGGCCCTGTAGCAGCGACACCCTTTGCACCCCCTGTTGTTATGTTCCTGAGTACAAAACACCATCAAAACAGCATAAAGGAATTATATCCCTGCCTCCCACTTGCCAGTCAAGCAGTGTTCAGTGTCAGCATCCTGACTGCTGGATGACTGGTTGTTCTCCAATCAGTGTGGTGGGTGTTCTTATCACACAAATTAGTGGATAGCTCTAATCCTCCACCTATCACAAATCAGGAAGAGAGTCCAGAATGATCTTAAGGGGTGGGGTGGGCAGTATACATTACTGCAATGTAATTTTTTTCAGTCACTAGGATGCAGTCTGTATGGTATAGTAGTCACTAGGATGATGTCTGTATGCTATGGCCATCCTTAAGATATAGGGGTAGATCCAGAACTACGTGTGCAATACGTTTCCACGCGTAACGTATTTACGCACGCGTATGTTCTATACACTCCCCTAGGCACACCCCTTGAATGTACGTAATTCATCGAGTTCCCCTTTCCAAACCCTACCTTAACTTTTTTTCGCGTAACAGTGTACGTCCGCTAATGGACGTATAGACTACGTGAACGTACGCCGCTTAGCACGCCCATACTGTACACTTACAAACCCCCACCTACTTCACGTAAAACGAACGTATTGTTGACTCACGTAAAATTGGCACGCCCACACGTAAGTATTTACGTGATAATTACGTGAATGGCCCACATGTTCACAATTACGCTACGCTAATGAGCGTATTTTCTGTGGTGTGAATGCGCAGTACTTATAAATAGGCAATTTTACATCTCCACCACGCGTAAATTCGCTCCGATGCGTTGTTCTGGATCAGGCCCCTGTATTGTGTGGCAGTCTCTAGAATGTAGTATGTATTGTTTAGTAGTCATAAGGGGGTAGTGTGTATTGTATAGTGGTCACAAGGATGCAGTCTGTACATGCAATCTGTAAGGTATGGAAGTAACTTGGTGGCAGCGTGTGTTGTATAGCTGAGACTAGGATGCACTCTGTATTATATGGTATTATATTGTTGTGTCTATGATATGCCTTTGTCTGTACTGTGTTCTGTATTTTATCACACTAACATGTATACTGGTCACTGTTGATAAATGTTGCATTTTTAACAACAATAGAATGATGTAAATTAATATTTGCAGGGGAAGGTATGATGAACACCCTTGTACTGTCCCTGGTCCTGATAACCTAATGATATATTGAACCTTGCATCTGATTTGAAAAAGAATCCCAAGAGAGGAAAGGGATTTTTGATATGGGACTCGACCAAAAAGTCAGTGAGCTGTTTAAATTTTAAATAAATATGGGATAAAGTGGAATTAGTTGAAGAATGTGTCAAAGTTAAATTACTAAAACTTAACATTTAACAATAAGCAGTTCTAATATGTTTCTTACAACATTTTTAAAAGAGTTTAAAAGCTTAAATTTGTTATACTTGAAATGTAGGCTACAAGTGATAAAAACCCTTTGTTTTAATTTGTTTTAATTGTTAATTGTTCAGACACAGACATTGCATGATGCAACACATCAGATAGGATTAATGGATATTAATGAACACTTACTTTGTGCTGCAGCCCCACCTTGTGGTTAGTTTCAGACAGGAAGCATTAGCATTGGTAGAGATACACAAATATGTATTATTCATAGAATTTTTATAGGATATAAATAATTTCAGACCCAAGAATAATAAAACTATAAATTACTTAATTGCATTTAAATGTGTTGCTGACATTGAAATCTCAATGCTTATAATTATTCTATAACAAAATGGTAAGAGTATCCAAGTGCATCCAATATGCACTTTAATTTTGTTATTAAAACCAGTGATTTTGCAACAAAACAAAACTTATTAACAAATTGTATACACTGCTTTTCTATTTACATATGTGCACCTATTTATTTAACCGTAAACAGAAAGAATAAATAGTGAAAAGACTAAAATGGCATTTAAAGGTACACCCTACAAACATTTTAATGATGAACACCCTATATTAATTTTCATTTGTACTTCTTAATCCTAAAGAAATTAATGTATCCTTATTTCTATATTCATTTATAACTGTCATTATTGCATATGTCCATTTTGTTTCTTATTAATATTTTTATCACATAAAATATTTGACTATCTAGGAAATGTTTTGTAAAAATGAAAAATTATTAGTTATTAAAAAAAGCCTTTCTACCATATCCTCCCCTCTTGATGAAGCTTAGTGGATATCACTTTAAGGAAAAGGGGAAAAGATTACTTGTAACATAGCTGAAAGCTAGAGTTTAAAAGGAAATATTGAAAAGGAATAGGAATGACAGAAAAACAAACATGAAAACAGAAAGTGGATTATTAAAATGTTATAGTGCAGAATGGGAAAAGATGTGAAGGATATGAGGGAAGGGATTACGACAATAATTTCAAAGAAATCATTTTTGTTGTGCAGTCCTTGGGCTAGATTTACTAAGCTGCGGCAATGTAAAATTGAAGATGTTGCCCATAGCAACCAATCAGATTCTAGCTGACATTTTCTAGTATGTAATAGGAAAGTGAGAGTTACAATTTGATTGGGCAACATCTCAACTTTTCCTTTCCCGAAGCTTAGTAAATCTGGACCCATGAGTTGATACAAGAACAGTAATCAGCCTGGAGAGCCATAGCTACCAGTATCACCACACATACAGAGAGAAGACTCACAAGACGCAACTTTGAAAAGAGAAGTAAATAGAAAATGCCCATTTACACCATTTATACCTCTCATGGTGCCGATGTGAGGGAACATTATAATGATAAGGGTGAAAGCAAACAGAAAAGAGCATTAACTTATATGTTTAAGAAAGGATTAGATAAAGTTTTAGCAGAAAAGGACATTCAGGGTTACTAGGACCGTAAATTTAAATGAAGAACAGTAGTGGAGCCAGGGAGAAATAGGACGGCCATTTTGGGTCAGCAGGGATTTTTATTTATTTATTTTTCTGATTGCAACAGTTTGGAGGTTGCTTCATATGGATTAACTTCAAATATAAAGATAGGGATCGCAGAAGATCCAAAATAGGTTGAACTTGATGGACTGGTGTCTTTATTCAACCTCATCAACTATGTAAAAATAGGAAATCAGAGAAACACAATACTTTCAGAACGCACAGTGACAAGAACTGATATCTTTTAGTTAGCTAGAAGATGTGACATATTTGAAGAATAACTATGTAAACTCCTAGTTGTACTTAATGTATGTGTAAAACTGACAAAATAGTGTAACCAGAGGCATTGGGCCTGATCCAGACCTACGCTGGTGTTTGTAGCATATTATCGCCGAACGTACCACCGATGCACGGCAATAGGCACTCCCCTTGCTCGTACCTAGTTTAGCTTCCATATGCTCGGCAAACCCTACCCTAACTTTTGTGTTCGTACCCGCGGCCATGCGTACATTCAATGCGTATTAATGACCCTTAGCACACCCATACTGTACAATTTAAATGCCTCACCCCGCCCTCGGTGAGTGGTTACGGCTTTCGTATGGCAGGCACGCCCCCATAATCAGTAATACGAAGCAGTTACGTTTAAGGCCCATACACAAAGATTTACAGACCGTAACATGAGCGTATCATCTGCCCCACGCATGTGCAGTAAGTACAAGTGGCAGTTTTTACGCTTACGACACATCTGTGCTGCTCCTGGTAGATGAGACGGACTTGCGGCTCCTGTCCTGGGAACCAGCTCAGTTTGTTGACACCATGTGCCATTCAGGAACTTCAAGTGCAGCGGTGTGGCCACAGGGTTCCTCTGTCAGTTCTGTCTGCTGAGACCAGGCTGTACAAGATTAGACTGTATTGGGAGACTGTTAAAGAAAGAATTACCATCATCCATAAACTGCATAAAGAAAAAGCGTCTTGTTTGACTTCTGTTGGACTTTTGGGGACTACTAACACTTTCTTTTGCACATTAAACAAAATGTAAAAGAATGTAATTTAAAAGGTACTTATACTTTAAGAGTTTTTATTAACCATGATTATTATGGTAGTTGTGAAGTATAAATAATTTGCTCTTTCAATAGGTTGCTTCAACAAGTAACATAAATATAAATCAATACATGAATTTGTATTTCTGTAATAGATCCTCACATTTTTTCCCCTGGTAGTAAAATGCCCTAGCAAAATATATTTGTTTGCTCTTACCTGGGTGGGGGATTTGTTTATTTTTACAATGTATAGATTCTCTGTATAGTTCAAGCCAGTGCTCGAAGTGGGCCGGTATGCGGCGGTTTGGCATACCGCCACTTCTGTGAGCTGCCTCTGAGTAAGAATACAGCTGCTCATAGTTTTAAGATTCTATGAGCGGCTGTATTTTTACTCAGTGCGGGCTCACAGAAGTGAAATGGCATAATCTCTCTCCCCTGCCTGTCTCATTACAGCATTGTGAATCACAGTGACTCAGACAATCTAATCAGACGCTGCAGGGGAGAGAGACAGAGAGAGACTGAACTTCCTGCTTTCAACGTCCATGCTGATTGGTCTGACTCACTGTCTGTCACAGCATTGAGTCAGTGTAGATGACGTCACACACAGTGAAGAGCTGCAGCAGAACAGGACGTCATTTCAGTAAGCCAGGAGGTCTGTGTGGTGTATGACTGACTGTGGACACAACTTGGCAACTTGTGTCTGAGCAGGCGGATATAGGGCTG
>WWET01009491.1:9430-21540 GCA_011038615.1 Limnodynastes dumerilii
TGCCCTGTATGTCTGTACTGTATATTATTATGTACTATGCTGTCCATCCCTGCCCTGTATGTCTGTACTGTATTTTGTTGTATTTTGTATGGCAGCGTGTCCCACCTTGTGGGACCTACCCCGTTCCACTTCTTTAAAGACCATGCAGAGTCAATCTACATACCTAAGTGGTATGTAGATTGCGTAAATTACCTAATACGCATGCGTAAGTGTGAATACGGTCCGTCATCACTAGTAGTTACAATTGGGTTTGGGTAGGTGCAGATTATGGACCGTATTCAGAGATCCATCAGCGAAAGGTTTCCGTGCGTATAATACTTCTGGACATGCGTATCTAACTAACCGCGCCCTCAAACGGTCATTTAAATACCTCCCCCCACCCACTTTCACGTATCTGTCTCTGAACAGATTACAGCCACGCCCCTCCGTACGTATTTGCTCACGTACGATTCACAAGTCCGTGCCTAATGGACTTCTGTGCATAAATTCAACGTAGATAGTGTAAATTTAGTCACTACGCATGCGCAGTTCATCAGATCATAAAAATACGCACAGAACTTCCCGCAAATACGGTTCTCTGAATCCGGCCCTATGCATCTGTCTCAGTAGCAGCTGCATGATGTCAGTTTATTAAACATGCTCATACTATGCAGTGACCAGCATTGGAATGTCCACACCATCTTTGGACATGTACATTTAGACTGAATTCCACAATGTTTATGTAGACTGGGTATAACTATGAATTCCACATATATGTCTGTGTATGATTCTTGGACATGTGCAGTTCGGAAAAAAATAAAACACAAAATATTTCATGTCACCGGATTTCATGTCTATTAAACTCATTTTTGCTCTTATGACCAATCCACAGGTTTGTATCAGAATATACAAACAGTGTTTCAATGTGGGTGAGCCTGACATTACACAAAATTCTACTTAGTCATCATCAGTCACATAAAAGCTGTGTGTTACCACACGTAGACTCTAATAATTATAATTAATTATGCCAGTATATCAGCTTCAAATCTTTCCTCATCTGTTTGCTAACAATGTAGTTTAGGGTTTTCCCTTGTGTCTATTTAATATTCCAATAACAGAACCCTGGAGGTAAGATACCATGTTTTTCCCTTTGGAGATATCTCTGATGTCAAGAGATTTAATTTGCATTTCAGCTGTAAAAAAGTGTTTCTAGATTGAAGCACTATCAACTGTTCTGATGAACATATTACCAGCCTCTATAAAATATTAACTGATACTGCTAGTGTTTATTGAAAGTGTTGATGAGTCACAAGATGTGACACAAGGAAACACCATGAAATAAAAAGACAGAAAGAGATGAGCACGGTGCAAGTTCAAACCTCCATTCAGAATCGGCCCCACCTGTTTGCATAAGGAGAGTAAGTCTACGTATGTCCCATGCACAGTACATCGGCACTGATTTCTGACACTGTAATGCGTTTGAAGTGTCACATCCTAGCAGAAGGAACTGAAATAGGTTGTGGAAGGTGAGCCCCTGGGCTTAGACATGACCTGGCTCAGGTGCAAATGTTTTTTTACGTCTGTGTCCGGCTCTGGAACAGGTGCACTTTCTTGGGTGCTTGCTTACTGTTCAGTGCCTGGCCCCTTTACCCCTTTCTTCCCTCCACATGCCCCCCAGAACGCAAGCTACTGCAGCTTGAGATGCACTCTGTTCTGCATCAGCTATGACTGCGTTCTGTTCAGTTCTGAGCGTGCGCAGTACAGAATCACACAGAGAAACGTCACGTCAGCTGCACACACTCACCTCTGGATCAGGGCCATTGACCTTTGTCTAGAACTTAGTCGCATATTACATGGTTGCTGTAATCTTCCAACTTAATCAATATTTGTACATTTAAATTTCCAGCCCTTCAAAATTGTAAGCCCAATCCATGAACTTTTAGTGATCCCTAAGTCATCCTCCTTCCCTAAACTTAAATATACAGTAAGCAGTAAACAGATGTTCTCCTATATAGTTGTAAAGGTAGAAATCATTAGTACCTGTAATGGTTTCATAATCTCATCGGTCACTATCAGGGTTAGAAGGACTTCCTTACATGTCCTGCATATGTATAATATATTTAATGCCTATTAGTAGATCATAATAAGATGTTATTGAATTAAAACGGACTAATAACTTGGTGAAATAAAAGGTCATTTGTAACAATTAATAGCATCTGTTTATATCTCTCAATACTGGTGTAATTTCAAATTGTATTATTCTAAAATGTATTTTTACTAAACTTCTGGATAAACTACAAGCCCAAAACAGAAAGAAAGAAAGAAATGTGTTGAACCAGTTAGGAGCTCACCAATCATTTACTATATATTGTAATGTATATTTATAAAATATATTTATTTATTGACATATCATCCTAAAAAGTTCTAGTATAATTTAAATTAAAAAAGTACACAAATGGCATGAAACATTCATAGTTTACCTGCCTATATTATACACAGCTTGAAACAATCCTATAGGTTAGGTAGGGGTTATATGCCCAAGACAGCTTGTAGAGGGCAGGAATTATTAGCGTAAACAACTAGGAAAAAGGAAGAAAAAATTCCAATTAAACCCCATTTCTTCCTTTGCCTTATCACAGTTTTATTTTTTTCTGTCATTGGTTGGGAAGTCAGACGTGCTGTCATTGGTTGGGAAGTCAGACGTGCTGTCATTGGTTGGGAAGTCAGATGTGCTGTCATTGGTTGGGAAGTCAGTGGTGCTGTCATTGCTTTGGCAATCAGACGTCCTGGCAGCTCAGCATTCGCTAGTCATAGGGGTAGATCCAGAACAAGTTACGCTAGCGTATTTACGCTAGCCGGTGACATCAAATTGGCATTTTGTATGTACTGCGCATGCACGCTGCAGATGTTACGCCAAGTAACTCTGAACGTACTTAGCATCAGTGTACCACCAACATAAATATCTACGAAGGGGTGGGTCAACATACCTACGTGAAGCCTTTACGTACGCCAGTACTTATGCTTTCAAAAGTTAAGGTAGGGTTTGGCAAGCGTAAAACAGCCATAGAACGTACAGCCGAGGGGAGTGCTAAGGTTTTCATTAAATAATTATGTTTTGGGACTTCAAGGATAGACTGTATGCCCTCAATCAGGAAAACATTTGTTTGTTTTTAAAAGTTGGAAAATCCCATTAATGTTAATGACATTTATTTGCATACCATTAGCATGTTTTTCTCCTTTTACCAGCTTTTGATAATCTTTATTGCAAAAACTTCTCAGAACTTGAGAAACAATTGTTTAGTCAGTTTTCCTTCTAAGCTTTAGTAATGGTCTGGTGTGATCAGATCCTGTGTATGGGTAATTTATATATATTTATTAAGGTGTTTATACAATATGGTCTGGTGTGATCAGATCCTGTGTATGGGTAATTTATACATATATTTATAAAGGTGTTTATTTATACAGTATGGTCTGGTGTGATCAGATCCTGTGTATGGGTAATTTATACATATATTTATAAAGGTGTTTATTTATACAGTATGGTCTGGTGTGATCAGATCCTGTGTATGGGTAATTTATACATATATTTATAAAGGTGTTTATTTATACAGTATGGTCTGGTGTGATCAGATCCTGTGTATGGGTAATTTATACATATATTTATAAAGGTGTTTATTTATACAGTATGGTCTGGTGTGATCAGATCCTGTGTATGGGTAATTTATACATATATTTATAAAGGTGTTTATTTATACAGTATGGTCTGGTGTGATCAGATCCTGTGTATGGGTAATTTATACATATATTTATAAAGGTGTTTATTTATACAGTATGGTCTGGTGTGATCAGATCCTGTGTATGGGTAATTTATACATATATTTATAAAGGTGTTTATACAGTATGGTCTGGTGTGATCAGATCCTGTGTATGGGTAATTTATACATATTTATTAAAGTGTTTCTTAATACAGTATAGTCTTGTTAAGCTTGGAAATGTTAAGGTACAGTTTGGTAGTCGTAAATCAGAAAAAGTACATCTGTCCGAAGGGAGTGCCCAGGGGAGTGCATAGTGCTTACGATAGGCGAAGTTTGGCCAGCCCCCCTCACGCTACGTGAAGTAATGTAACTCGCACGTAGGTCTGGATCTACCCCATTGTTCTCAAGGTTTGTTCAATACCAATAAAACAGTTTTAAAGAAAAAAAAAATCAACATATAAGAATTTTAAAAGGAAAGTAAAAATATGGATTAGTTCAGTTTAAATGGAATTCCCTGATGATAATGATGTATATGATTTATAATGAAAACTAAGATATTAATCACTTCTGGAATTACTGGAAAAAGTTATCTGCTCGTCTGTACGCTTAATAGATTTTCTCACTCACGTCACATTGATTTTAACCTAGGAGGAACACTCAAACCAATATTAACCACTTGTTTACATAGATCCATACTTACATCAGGATTACAAAACAAACCCCAAGGGGGGTATGGATCCGCACTTGTGACGAAAAAGGGAATTATACAGTGAAAATGGTCACAATTAGGACCTAAGGCCAGAACTTATATATATTAGTATACATGACCACAGGAACAGAGATACAGATGAGCAAATTTATTGCAGGAATTGTAGATACCTCGGTAATCCGAAGAGCATAAATCAAATCTAGCAACTATTGTCCAAATCAAAAATATATAAATAGGGAATGAAAAACACCAAGAAACGTGAGAAAATATAAGTAAATGAAGAGTCCTCCGTTAGACACCTATCATAAGATTGTCCCATCAAATTCCATTTCTTATCAATAAGAGTGATCAAAATAAGGACCAGGAGAGGGCAATAAGGCCTTCTAATAGCAAAGTCCCAAATAATGCTCATACCACCAAAGGTCACGCAGTGTCAAATAGATACAATGTAAGTCATTGGGAAACCAATTTTTCATCGACAGCAGTGATACCAGTTGGCATTAGCTATGTGTTGTGTGTACGGTTGACTGATTCATTGCACTCCACATATGTCATTTATTAGGGATGAATCCAGACCTACGTCCTAGTTACGTTTGTTAGCGTAGCGTATTTACGCTATCGTAAGTACTGTGCACTCCCCCAGACACTCCCATCGGACAGACGTACTTTTGCTGATTTACGTCTACCAAACCCTACCTTAACTTTTCCAAGCGTAACCGCGCACATATGTATGCCCAACCGAGCCCAAACTGTATGATTTTAATGTCTCCCTCCGTCTCCAAAACGTAGTTGGAACATAAATACGGCTAGCGCATTTTAGGAACGCCCCTTCGTACGTAGTTACTAGAGTGTTGCGGCCATCCTGAGTTACGCGTTGCAACATCTGCCACGTGCATGCAGTAAATACTAATGGGCGAATTTACGTCAGCGGCTAGCGTAAAACCGCCATCGTACGTAGGTCTGGATCTGGCCCTTAGTGTGCACATCTAGTTATTATGCACCCAAAGAAAATGACATCTTTTATATAGTAAGGTTCTAACAGCAATGAATTTGTATTCAATATTCTACAAATGTGCAGTCGTAATGATTTAACAATTATTGCAGCATATTCCATATGATTTTACAAGATGCATTTTACAATCCATAAAACTTCAAGATGTGAATCCTGAGTAACATTTTTCTATAAATAGACACCTGAAATGTTGAGTTTGATAAGTAACTGACTGCAGACCTCATAGATAAGGAACTAATGATGTCTGGGAAATGCCACTTTGATTATCACTGTGTGCCTTTTATATTACTCAGCTCATATTTTATTACACTGTGTATTATTTACCTGTTAAATTACTGCTGCAATATTCTGCACAAAATATAATTACGTGCAGAGCCGCAGATAACTAACACATGGATCAGAACAGATGTAAACTATGGTCTGGATCCACAGTTACGTATTTTTTGTCTTACGTGCATGCAGTAAATACTAATGGGCGAATTTACGTCAGCGGCTAGCGTAAAACCGCCATCGTACGTAGGTCTGGATCTGGCCCTTAGTGTGCACATCTAGTTATTATGCACCCAAAGAAAATGACATCTTTTATATAGTAAGGTTCTAACAGCAATGAATTTGTATTCAATATTCTACAAATGTGCAGTCGTAATGATTTAACAATTATTGCAGCATATTCCATATGATTTTACAAGATGCATTTTACAATCCATAAAACTTCAAGATGTGAATCATGAGTAACATTTTTCTATAAATAGACACCTGAATTGTTGAGTTTGATAAGTAACTAACTGCAGACCTCATAGATAAGGAACTAATGATGTCTGGGAAATGCCACTTTGATTATCACTGTGTGCCTTTTATATTACTCAGCTCATATTTTATTACACTGTGTATTATTTACCTGGAAAATTACTGCTGCAATATTCTGCACAAAATATAATTACGTGCAGAGCCGCAGATAACTAACACATGGATCAGAACAGATGTAAACTATGGTCTGGATCCACAGTTACGTATTTTTTGTCTTACGTATATTGTTTTAAGAATTAAGGCCCTTATTCAGAGATTGAAAATAAGAACTTATAGTTACACCTGGGCTAAACCATGTTGATTTCAGGGGAGTCAAATTTAATTTGTTGCAACAGTATTATAGTTAAAAGGTGATGTTTCCCAGCTCAAGTCTAATTAGCAGTTTAAAAGTGAAGCTGATCAGGTATCTGTGTGCAATAAGTAAAAGCAAAGCATTCTCCCTGCATGCATAGAATAAAATTAACTTGACTCCCCCAGAAATAAACATTGTTTTGCCCAGGTGTAACTTTAAGTTCTCATTTTCAGCCTCTGAATCAGGCACTAAGCTACTACACATGCGTAGTAGCTTATTTACGCTATCTATGTACAAGTTCTGTACGTAGATTGCGTAAGCGCAGTCTTTAGACCGCGCTTACTCAATCTATGTACAGAAATGGTACGCACATGTAGCTCAATTCTTAAAACAACATATGTAAGACGAAAATTACGTAACTGTGAATCCGGACCTATTTCTTCTTCTTTACAGCTATGTATCCCGTACGTGTGATTCTTTATAGCCGCGCCCTCAAGCGTTCATTTAAATGCCTCCCCACGCCCACTTTAATGTAAATTTTCAAGTACGTATTTTAATCCCGCCCATCTGTACGTCCCTAACTGCTATTCACATGTCCATGTCTAAAGCACTTACGTATGTATATGCTACGTAACTTAAGTAAATAAAGTTACTACACATGTGCAGTTAAAACCTAAAAATACGCATGCAACTCCGCGTGAAAATGGATCTGTGAATATGGTCCAAAGACTTTACCAGCAAATATTAATAACAAACAGTATTATGGCATTGGATAATCCATATATTTTGCTGTAAGATACAAAAATAGTATAACTTGTATTTAAAAACAAAACAAAACAAAATAAGACACAAAGTAACTGAAGATATATTTTAAAAAACAAAAACCCAAAAGGGTTAAAACCAGCGCTAAATTCAATAGTATCGATCTATATTATAGTCTTAATATTGTATATATATAAGGGATTCAGGATGGCTGAAAGATAATTAGAAACTGATGGATTATAGTAATAATAATGTTTATTAATCCTTAGATAGGTAAATATATAAAAATTGTATATGACCATACAATAAAACAAATCTAAAAATTATTAAAAGTAATAGGTATTAAGTCAACTCAAGTGCTGATGATATGTTGCACACAATGTCCTTTTCACAAGTGATTATACTGAAAAATATGTAGTAAAAAAGTCTTAGACATATGAGATTTGAATCAATGTTGCAAGCTTGTATCCACATAAAAGTATCAAGGAGCAGGCTGTATTATATGGAATATTTACCGCTGATGTTCCACTTGTGCTGTATTTGCGGAGTCCAAGTAACAGAGATTGACACGGTCAACACTACCCCCCTCCACGAGGAGTTGTGGTCCGGTGTCAGCTGTGGAGGGGGCTCCCACACTGCAGCGGATCAGCGGTCGTACGGACCGCTGATCCGCCCGTCGCATTTAAGGCAGGCTTATGGCAGCGTAAGCTGCCATAAAGGCCGCACGACAGAGGGGAGTGACAGGGGGTGTGCACTCCCCTCTGTCTCGCGTAATTTCAGAGTCTGGATCCGGTCCAATGACCTTTTCACAAGTGATTATACTGAAAAATATCTTGTATTGATTCATTTACCTCAAATCTCTCTTTTTTTGTTGATAGTTTTCTACAGAAATTGGTATTTAAGTTAAAGTAATATTTACGGGATACATTAGATTTGTTACAAAAAATTGACAATTTCACTTGATCTGCAGAATATGCTTTTTTGACATTGGATGTCACTTCTTTATATACAAATATGCCCCACAATAAAGGACTACAAGTGATCATAGAAATACTAATTAAAGATAATACTTTAACAAATGGACTCGTTGATTTCATAACTCTTTCTATAAAATTTATATTTGAACATAACTATTTTTTATATGATGATAATATTTACTTGCAAGTTATGGGAACAGCTATGGGCACCAAGTTCGCCCCGAGTTTCACCAACCTGTACATGGGTGCCTTTGAGGAGCAACATGTGCAGGGAGGCCCGTTCGGGGTGAACTTGGTGCTCTATTATAGATTTATTGACGATATTTTTATAATTTGGCATGGTGGCGAAAAACAAGCTAACGCATTTGTAGAATATCTAAATGATAACCAATACAATTTACAATTCACTTCTACATATCACAAACAGAGTGTCAATTACCTAGATTTGACACTAACAGCTTCCAATGATACTATCATCTGTAAAAATTATATTAAACCTGTTAGTTCAAATAACTATTTACACTTTACCAGTGGACATTATAAGCCATGGATCGCAAATATACCCAAGGGCCAATTGGGTCGTTTAAAAAGAAATTGTACTCTGGAGAATGATTTTATAGATCAAGCAGAACAATTATTGGATAAATTTAAAATCCGAGGTTATCCTAATGAAATTCTAGATAAAGCTTATAATTCTGTAAAAACCCTTGATAGAAAATCTTTGTTAAACATCCCAGATAGTGTTAATGAGGTGGATACAAGTGTTGCTAAATCCAAATTTGATAATCATTTGGCCTTTATTTCTAAATTTAACAAAAAATCATATAAGATAAAGAAGTTTTTTCATAAGAATTATAATATTCTGTTGTCAGATCCGATTCTCCAAGACATTTTACAACCTGTTCCTAAGATTATTTTTCGGAAAAATAAATGTTTAAAAACATTATAAAACCAGGTGAAAAAAACTCTATCTACTCTATCTACTAACAACTGGCTCCCTAAAAGGCCAAATGGTTGTTTTAGATGTGGGAAAAGTGTCTGCTTGACATGCAATTTTATTAAACATGGTGAATCATTTACAATTCCCCATAAAACTATTTATAAATTGTGACACTATGTATGTCATAAATGTATTGCAGTGTTCTTGTGCACTGCAATATGTTGGACGAAGAACTAGATCCCTGAAAACTAGGTTCAGGGAACACAAGAACAATATTCTCAAAGGATTAATGACACATATTGTGTCTAAACATTTCAAATTGAAACATAAAAGTAATCCTAAGGGTCTTACTATCACGGGCCTTGAACACATCATGACTACATCACGAGGGGGAGATAGATATAGAAAATGGTGCCAGAAAGAAATGTTTTGGATTTTTCAATTACAGACACTTTTTCCAGAAGGTCTAAATGAGGATCTGGAATTTCAATCTTTGGGCTTATAATTATGTAGTTGCACCATTTAGTGACTATACATGTTATATTATTGTATATATTATATTAGCGTGTATATATGCTTTATATAGTTGAGATACAGATATATATATATATATATGTCACGGTCTGCGCACTCACCGCTGCCGTTGCGTGCTGTTTGCTCCCAGCTGGTCCGTCAGAGCCTCAGGGGACTCCTCCTCTCCGTCGGAAAGTCACTTCCTGGTTCCCATCCCCGATGCTTCCTCTCTGCGCTCCAAGCCTCGCTGTCAGTACTACTAACTTGTGGTTACTCTGCACTGACGGGCTGGCGTCCAGGATGTTTCCTAGCAACCTGGACGCCCGCCTGTCAGATCCTTTGGCGCGCTATTCTCCCAGCCTGATTGGCTATCTCTGTCTTTTTATACTCACTCTGCACTCTCCTCAAACGCCGGTTATAGCTCCTGTTCAGCTTATATAGCCAGCTCTCTTTGCCTTGTGCCTTCTTGTCTCTTCTGTGATTTTTGAGTGTCCCATATCTGCCCTGCCTGGTTCCTGCCTGTGTACCTCTTGTGTCGCTTCCCTTATCTTACCCTTACTGTTGTTGATCCATTGTGGTTTACCCCTTGCTCTCCTGTGTGTGCAAGTTATTGTATCCCTTTGGGGATTTCCGTTGGTCTTAGTGTGTGTGTGATTGCCCCTCCCCCGTTCGTAGTGTCAGTCCGGTCTGTCCTGTGTTCCTTTCTTCGGTCTGGTGACATTGTTATCTGTTGCTTGTTGTTCGTCTCAGGTCATATGCTGCTAACCTGACTCCTCCCACTTACTCCTCTTTCTATACAAGCTTTGTCTTATTTAATCTGTTCTTCCTATTCTTCTCCCGGGTTTTCTCTGAAGGTGTGTATCCTGAAAAGTCCCACCAGCTCCAGTCTATCCCCACCATCAGGGGCTCTAGCGAACACTCAGACGGAAATCAGGCTCTACAAACCGGTGAGTTACCCGTTTCTCCTTTATCTCTTGTCTGGTCACCCCGGTTCCCTGTCTGGGTAAGCCCGGGGTACCACTACCTTGTATACTTCTTGCATTGGTGTCATAACAATATATTTAATAGTAGATCTTTTTTTATATGTTAAGTTTTACAGTTCTTTAAAGTTCTAGATTTTGAATACATTGTACTATTATCATGATTGATCAGTCTAGATATTCTACACTATTTTAAAAAAATGTCAAATACTTTAATATTGTATGAAAATAACAATTATATATATATATATCTAACCTATTATTTATTAGCTATGATTGCTATGCATAGATACACACATGTATGTTTATAAATATAGATATATATGGGCATATTAAATTGTATGGTATAAATGCTAAACTGTTGTATATGCATTTACTTGACTTAAAATTATATGTGTATGTATGTTAAATCTAACGGCAGACTAATCACATGTCCATTATACTTATAAGGTTGAAACTGATGGATACATTTTTTGTATTTTTAATATTGTTAAAATGTGAACTTAGTTATATATTGAAGTCAACTTCTTTAATTGTGTGGATTCACGTAAATGAAAATATACTATAAAGTCAAATTTTGAACTAATAAAACAAAAAACTTAATTGGAAAAGTAAACACGCATCCTACCACCTGCATCTAATTAAAGGATCCTTTAAATAACAGACACGAGGCTGCACAAGTTATGTCGGCTTGAAAAAGTCCTACAAAGGGATGAAACGCGTTGCCGTTATACTCTGATCCGGTTCAAGCTTCTCCACACAATTTATTTATTCTATCAGCAGACCTTGCAGCATATATCACAGCAGTCATTGTATATTTAAGTTGAGACCGCACTACCATTGGAGCTACTGGCTTCCAATTGTGACCACTTCATCCTGTTACACAGCGGATAACCACATACCATCAACAGCTGACACTGGACCACAACTCCTCGTGGAGGGGGGTAGTGTTGACCGTGTCAATCTCTGTTACTTGGACTCCGCAAATACAGCACAAGTGGATCATCAGCGGTAAATATTCCATCTAACACAGCCTGCTCCTTGATACTTTTATGTGGATGCAAGCTTGCAACATTGATTCAAATCTCATATGTCTAAGACTTTTTTACAACATATTTTTCAGTAAAATCACTTGTGAAAAGGACATTGGGCCTGATCCAGATCTACGATGTAGCGCTGAGCGTGCTAATGCTCAGCGTTACATCGCTGACTCCCCCCTGGCACTCCCCCTGTGCGGGCATATGGCCCCTTCCTTACGCCGGCTGAAGGCTACCCTAGCTTCGCCCGGCATAAGGAAGGGGCCATACGCTCACACAGGAGCGTATGGCCTCTTAGCACGCCCCCCCATCCTCATTTACTTACCTCCCCCCGCCCACCAGCAGTA
>WWET01009492.1:11292-21522 GCA_011038615.1 Limnodynastes dumerilii
TATGTATGTATGTATGTATGTATGTATGTATGTATGTATGTGTGTGTATGTATGTGTGTGTATGAATGTATATGTATATAGGTTTAAACATATATAAAATGGTTTAAACTTGGATGCACAGCTGCGCCCCCAGTGGTTTGACCACACCCCCATTGAGCTGACCATGCCCCTTTTGCGCTGTGTCGCGGCGGCACAATCATGCCTACTGCATACCATGATATATTTATATCTCAATAGCAAAAATTTACCGGGAGAAGGGGCATTTTTGGAATTTGCCCCAGGTTCCATTTACACTAGATACGCCCAGCACAATATAGGCCTCTTAGTTAAAATTACTGAATGGGAATGCCAATTATTTCCACCTGCATATTTCATGACATAGTTAAAAATAATAATTCTTTTAGGGCTCTATTTACTTATAATAACGATTTTAATGGTACTTACCTGAACCAAGCTCGCATCTCCTCGCAGTGAGTCTGGCAGATTCATTCAGGAAATTTACATATACTTCCCCCTCCAGAGAGGTCCCGCAATGATACGTAAGTGCTAGCAGACATCGTAGCATCTCTCATAAATATGATGTCCCGGCGCATGAGTGGTTTCTCTCTTTTGGCACTAAGAAAATTTCAAGCCCCAGCACGAAAAACACTGCGCATGCAGATGTGTCGCCCTGTCAGGTAAGTTTAACTCGCTCCTTTTTTTACCTCCTGGATCTTCAGTGGTGTTCCTTGTTCATTGGTGATTCCAGTGGGCATAATATATATTATTTATATATGTGTGTAATTACGGGGGGTTGAGTGTGTATGTGTTTTTTACTTATTAAAATCTATTTAATTATTAGTAAACTTTTTTTTTAATTAATATGCATATGTATTTTAGTGGTCTCCTCATAACAGCTAACAGCTATTAGAGGGAGGAAAAGGGAGGTATATGGGGAGATTGCTAGAATTATTACAACAAGCCCATCCTCACATGGCATTATTACTTTTGGAGTGTAGTGAAAAATGTCACTCTGACCATTAGTAAATATACCACAGTGCCAACCTGCATTAAGAAGGAGCTGGCAGAGTGTTGCAATGTTTACATGAATCACCATGGAAACAGCAGTTTTCCATTGCGATCCATTCTTTGTACATATTTTTTTACCTCGTTTCATGCAATAATGGCAGTATTTACATAATAAAGAGCATTATCGCATGAAAATGAAGTGAAGAATATTTAGTAAATAGAGCCCAAAGTGTTATACCCCATTCACACTGAGCCAAAAACCCAGGATATAGCGGGGCAAGCTCAGTGTTAAGGGGTCTGACTGCCTCTACCCAGGTCATTAGACTTGGGACTTATTGGAGATGTATTCCCGGGTACGACCCAGGTAGCCTCCAGTATGAGAGGTGAGACCCAGAATTTTTAAATCCGGGTCTCTCAAAAGGAAAGTGATTGGGGGAATTAGGAACATGAGTCATCATAGTGATGTCTGACACTTCAAAAACCCATGTTTTTGCAGGGGCAGCGATGTGAAAGTAGTAGTACTGAAAAATGCTACTTTGTAGCCAGCTATAATAACAGACAATGCAGTAGGACCAACATTGCTTTGCCACAAGGCAATAATAATAATAATAATAATAATAATATGTAACATGGCTTTCTTTAACACACCTTGCTTTTTACATATTAACAGTTGACAATAGGCAACTAGTTAAATATTTGGCTTCATGTTGCAGTGGGCTTTTAGACACTTCTATATGTTACATAATTACTTTTGGCTACTTTTTATTAAGTTTTTATTCACTATACATTATTAAACTTTTTAACTAATTAAAACAAAATGTGCATACTCTTTAGTGCTGCTTTCATGGACCGCAGAAGGTGAACATCCAGAGCATTGCAACACAATTGTTGTATTACATTGGGAGTGGTGAGGGAGGACTCTTGCATGTATGGGAGGGAGAGATAAAGACAGATTAGTGCGGCTGTTATGGTGTACTAGATAGCTGTACAGGAAAACAAGGCACTGTATGGTGAAAGTGTGCACTGTGTATTGCGCTGTATGGCCTGTGAACTGCTCTTTTGTGGTTAATGCAGCCAGCTTCAGTGTGTGCGGCTGTCTCAATGGCGGGTCTCTCGGGATTACTGCTCCGGCGCAGCTCAATGTTGCGGCCTGGCCTGCTCGGGCTTCGCGGGTCATGCACCGTAACTATGCAGCGCTCCTGTCTACGCGAGACCGGTGCTGCTCGGCCCGCTTCCTTCTCTCCTCTCGGCTTTACGCCTGTGACCAGAGGGAACGCTGGTAGCCGGCACATGTCTCAGGTGGGTAACTGAACAGGATAATAGTATAGGGATAGCCAAGAGGTGGAGGAGACCGTCACCATGTCCATAAACACACACCTGCCACTCTCTCGATCACCTGGAACACTTACATAACAAGGGTTGGGAAAGGTGCTTGGGAGTTCTAGTATCTATGACCGTGGTGTGTGCATGAGGGGCCTCTGAACCCTTCGATGCCCAGAACTGAAAAATTAGTGTTTGAGAAGTCTCTGGGAAAGTGTTATTGGGTATTATGTGGAGGTGGAACACAAGTGCTCATTCCCCCTTTGGACCCTAAAGCAAAAAAGTTAAAGTAGATAATAAGAACAACTTAAATGTAACCGAAAACAAGGACTTTTTAGCACACAGATGATGCATAATATAGTGGGTTAGTTTTTAAGGTATCAGAATGTGAAAGGGAATAGAAAACTGTCAGTTGAATGTGTCAATATTGTATAGGTGTATGATATGTGATCCAAGTATTTGATTCATTAAAAAAAAGATGATGATAATTTTAAATTTGTATTTAATTTATTTTAATATAAATGTGCATGTTACATAAAATATGGGCACTGCAGAATGTTTTGGTTTAAATTATAGCAGGTATTCAAGTTCCTGTGTAGACTAGAATCAGAGTAAAGTGCAGCGATTTCCGTAACTGACAGGTGCAGTAAATTTAAAATGAACATATATAGTTATAGCTTATAACATAAATATTACTCAAGAAAACTGAGTAATGTATAGACAGTATTTTTTATGTAATTAAAAGTAAAAATGTTTATTCTGTGAAACATGACAAGTTTCTTTTAGTACTGTTTAGGAATACTTTTTTTTTTTTGCTATTACTATAGGGCACAACTGATCAAACGGGTAATGAGCCTGGGACTGCACAAGATAACAGCGAAAAAAAGCCTAACAAAACACAGCAGTTGAAGCGCGTCTTTAAGGAATATGGAGGTGTTGCTGTTTCGTTCCATGTTGGGATTTCGTTGGTTTCCCTGGGAATATTTTATGTGCTTGTTTCAAGGTATTTTTATTTGCATGCATATTAAAGTTAAATAAGAAAATGTAAGAAATGACATTATATAATGAAGATAATAATAAATAGTATAATTAATGTAAGTAATGAAATTCACAAAAGTATATAAAGTTCTCTGGAATACGGTGTTACTTTAGGTTGGAAACTAGGGTTAATTCCACCTAACATGACTGTTCTTTGTTTATAGAGAAAACTTGTAATTATTTTTCGATTATAGGATGTTTACTAACATTTAGCATATGTAGGAATGTTACATGTTTTTATATGTGTCACTCAAACCATTTCATTACTAAATTCAGCAAAAATACCAACTAGTATCTACATAATTGATTTTTTTTCCTCTTTATTTTTCCACAGTGGCCTGGATGTTACCTCACTTCTCCTTAAAGTTGGCTTTAGTGAAACTGTTGTCCAATCCAAACTGGCTGCAGGCACCAGTACTTTTGTGTTGGCATATGCCATCCATAAACTGTTTGCTCCTGTTCGAATGAGCATCACTGTAGTATCTGTTCCTTTCCTGGTCAGATACTTTAGAAAGATCGGTTTCTTTAAGCCTCCTTCGCAGACCCATTAATTGAGCCTGAACTAGACTGAGGTTTCATCTATATTCATTCTAACTGATAAAATCTTAGGTTCTTTGGAATTATGAAAGGTCATTTACTTGAAATATGTTCTACACTTTAATAAATATACTCTGGAAATGAAACTGATTTTACATTAGTACAAAACATAACTCCGCAATGATTTTTTTAAATAGCTGGGCTAATTAACTGTAGACCTCTAACATTCAGGAAATGCTTTCAAAATATGTTGTAGTTTGGGTGGAAATTGGACCTAATATATTTTGTATATGAGGGAATTGTCACCTAATTTGTCTGCTTAAGGCAGAAATATCTGCAAATGAAAAATGTTTATTTAGAATTGAAAATGCACTAAGTGGCCATGAATATGGTCTTTATGAAATGTGTTTCATAGAAGCACTGGGTTCCTTTTAATTTTGTAATAAAATGTAAAAAACTGAGATGTTCCCCCTCTCAATATCATTTTTTACCCTTGGCTGTTAAGATCCAGCAGCTCCTGATAATCACGATCACGAAAAAAAGGTACTTAGGTAGTAGATCCAGAACCTTTTGGCAGGTCCCAAGGTATACAATACAATTTCATAACATACAAAAGAGTTTGGGTATAAAATGGTTGCTCTATCATTGGAGGACATGAGGTTAATCTACAAAGTGTGTACAACTTTGTATAGTGCCTTGTTAAAAACTAATTTATTAAAATTTGTCAAACACTCCTAAATGTGTGTTCATTAAGTTATAATTGACTTCAGTATCATGTTTTGTTTAAGTGCCCATTAACATTAACCATCTCAATCACTATGTTCATAAAGATGCAATCATTTATTATAACGCACCTAGGGGGCTGATTCAGAGCTGCACTTACACTTTTTTTTTAGGTGTAAGTGTAGACCTGAGCAACACCATGTGGAGCTGAAAGGGGAGGCAAATTTAAATTGTAAAAGCAAAATTATATTTAAGAGGTAAAATTTCTTTGCTCAACTCTATTTCATAGATTAAACATAAAGCTATGCAGTATTTGAGTTCTGTGTGAAAAGGTAATGGATTTTCCCTGCATGTAGAACAGGGGTGGCAAAACCTGGCCCTCCAGCATCACCAATAGTGCATGTTTTCCAGGTCTCCTTATTGGGGCACAGGTGTGTTCATTACTGACTGAAACATTATTAAAGATCTACAGGTGGTAGTAATTATCTCAGCTCTGATTATCTCAAGGAGACCTGGAAAACATGCACTGTTGGTGGTGCTTGAGGCCTGGGTTTGGCCACCCCTGATGTAGAAGATTTAAGATTAATTAGCACCCCTTACTTTGCAAAATGGTTTAGCCGAGCTGTTCACTTCCACCTGTTTTACCCTTGCTCCCAAACTCTGAATCCAGGCCCTAATAGGAATCCATAAAGTGGCAGCCATTTTGGTCACAGTCCATTACTAATCTGTAGTAAACAATTGTTTTTGGATTTAATGGTATACAAAGATAAAACAAATGCAAACAATAGCCACTTGCTTGGGGCAGCCTGACTCTTAAATGTTTCTTGTCAAATCCTGTATATTAACTACAGTATGCAAAGTAACAACCAGGGTTTGGAATGAGCCAGCATCAAGCCCAAGCTAACCTAATTTGATGACATGGTTATACTAGTGTTACGCTGCCAATTCACAAACTTGGGACCTTTAACCTAGTAATGAAAATAATAAAATTGTAAGAGGTGTCATTAATGTTGTGATTGGGATGGTCTGACTAGGGAGAACATACATACCTAACATAAATAGGACCATAATAGGAAGAAAGGTAATGTCTGCCTTTCTGTGAGTTAGAGATGCTTACTACTTGGCTTCTTCACATGTTAACATACAGTTTGAAAGTATGGTTTACTCCAAGTGGCTAATTTATTTAGCTGTGAGATTCCATAGTAATCATCCTAGTACATTTCTGTAAATTTTGTAACAGAAAACTATTTATCTGGGTGCTGAGCTGGGCAATGAAGTGCTCTTCCTAAAAAGAGATGAGTGAGAATAAGAATGTGGGTGCAGTCTTATTGATGACTTTGTAGGTTAGTAAAAGGATTTTGTATTTTATCCTGTAAACACTGACAGAGGACCAGCTCTAGACGAGTATTTTGCAAGAAAAATCAGTCTAGTTGCTGCATGAAATATTGACTGTAGGGTAGTAATTTACATGCAATAATATGTATTAGCAAAAAGTTTCTTTTTGTTCTATTGGATTCACTATGATTGCTGTGCCAAAAAGATCATCTATTTCCTCTTCAGGGGCTTGATTTACTAAACAACAGAGAAGGAAAAGTGGAGATGGTGGCCATGGCAACCAATCAGATTCTAGTTGTCATTCTCTAGTAGGTAGTAGGGAAGTGAGAGCTAGCATCTGATTGGTTGCTACAGGCAACATGAACTCCACTTCTCCTTTTCCACAGATTAGTACATTTAGCCCCTGATCTTTCAGTATTCCTCTGCAGTCTCCTTTCAGAGAGGTTTCTTCTTAACACGATGTCTGTCATCACAGGGCAATAACATCCACAGTAAAAGAGACATTTTAAGCAGTGCAAATTTTGTTTCTGTGCTGTCTCAAGACTTATCACCTTTACCAACTAGGTGGTAGCAGCTGAAAACCCTGGTAACTTTTGTTTCAATGTGTCCAGTCCATTACAGATTTAGGGGCCAGATTCATAACACCGTATGTAAAAAATTACGGTGTTGTGAATCTGGCCCTAGGAGAATATTAACCTGTACTTTTTATTGCCATAAACAAAACCTTTTACTTTTTTTTTATAATGCAGTTGAAATTGGATACAAAAATAAATATAATTTTTTACCATTTCTGATTTATTTATTTTTATTATTTATAAGACTGCAGTTTTCCCACCACATTTGTACTGATTATTATTTCTTAAGTGCCTCAATCAAAAACTCTCACTTTTCCTTTTTCTATAAGATGTCATTGCTATATCAGAGTGAAGCTTGAAAATGCTGTGTCTGTTATGCTGTGTCTCTTGTTCCGATATGAATCCTTGCATTCTCCACTACACTGGAAACATGTATCACTCTTCTCTTTTACTGTGGATGCTTCATTTTGGGACAACATTATGTTGAAAAGAACTTCTCTAAAAGGAAACTGGGGAGGTGACACTCCTTTTGGAACAGCAATCACAGTAAGTCCTCCAGTAAGTGGAGCAGGAAAAAAAAGCCTTTAAATGACTTGCGTTTAATGACCTGAGTTTCGGTCAAAAGTAAGTGCTATTATGGAAGAAATTGTACAGACACAGGACTTCCTATTACACATTTCTTGCTTCTGATTTCTAATAAGTGCTGTTTTAGATGGTTCCACAGTGTTGCCATTAGCACATGGCAGAACAGTTAGTTTCTGATTTATCGTACACAGCCTTCTGACAGCTGAATAGCTGAGCATTACAGAAGGGTTGCCGATTCTCCCGAAATATCCAGGAGACTCACAAAATTCGGGCAGTTGCTCCGGTATCCCTTGAGAGCCAGCAAATATTGCACAGGGGACTTGAGGCCGTGGTTTCAATACCATTCATAGTGTTACTATGGACTGGGTGGGATCTGATTATGCAATTAGCATCATCAAGAACCACCACCACCCTTTTTAATACTATGAAAACAGCCATTGATGGTTAGGGGGTAGGGCTTTGGGACATGATTTGCATAAATTACATCATTAAGCCCCACTCCCATACCGGATCTCCTGGAGGGAAGCTCTGAAAAGTCGGCAACCTTGATTACAAGTAAGCATCGCACCAGGGAGAATCAGCTAAAGGTTTCTGAATACACAAACTGCTGATCAGCCTATCCTCTTTAGTGGTGGTGCTTACTTTTACTGCTCAGCCAATCATCTGTCAGGGATATGGGAGTCTGTGAGTGGGTTCCCTTCACTTCACCTCTACATACTCTCCAACATGACCTATTCCATGAAGTACAACTAAATCCGCTTTTAACCTTCCAACTGTAACACTCACCTGGTTTAAATGAATTAACTGCTTTTTTTAAAACTATTTGCATCTTCTACAAAGGCTGTGACCATGGTAACTGACAATTTGAAACTGAGGAGCAGACTATTTTGTGCATAATGGAATGGGTCATGTTGGAGAGTATACTTCTAGAGGAGCAGTGGTAGTGAGGGACATGG
The DNA here is from genome assembly GCA_011038615.1 of Limnodynastes dumerilii. Classification (NCBI taxonomy): domain Eukaryota; kingdom Metazoa; phylum Chordata; class Amphibia; order Anura; family Limnodynastidae; genus Limnodynastes; species Limnodynastes dumerilii. The sequence goes on from WWET01009492.1 coordinate 19,370, forward strand.
GTAGCAGCCATCTTTACTCACCAGATCTTGGGCAACCACGCAGAGCCAGGATCAACACAACTCCCCAGAGAGATCACAGAAGCATTGGTGGTGAGAAGCACTATTTCTCTGTTAAAAGGGTGTTTTGGTTATTTATTTTCTCCCTATTTCAAAGATTATTAATTAAATAAATTAGCATTTTAATAGATGCCAATAAAGTTTAAATCCATTTATGCATGTGTCACTTGTGTGGCTCTTGGGACTGATTTTGCAGTGATGTCACGTGTCATATGTATCTCTTTGTTTGATCAAATGTGTCATCAGAATTTTTGGTTGGTTTACCCTTCATTTCTCGAAACAGTTATATATTGAAACGTTGTAAGAATGCAAGATGTCCAACCTGCGCCAACATACAAGACCAGTGTGTAATTTATAAAAACAATAATTTTATTTCAAAAGTTATGATTTTTAATCCGACAACACAGAATAAAAAGTGTAACAATGTGTTACAGTAGTGTGCAGAATCCTGGAACAATTCATAAAAACAATAGAAACCGTGGTGGGGAGTGGTCCTGAACCCACCACTATACAGAATCACAGCGCAGTGTGAATAATGTTATACAAAGTATTCCAATGAATAGGTAAATGGTCAGAGTAGCCCTGGTATACGTATTTACGTTTACACCCCTTCCCAACACCCTGTTTCTAATGGCAGGCAGCGCAATAAGGTGCCACCCATACCAATCATATATTAAAAAATATCCAGGGCAATAATGGGCACATTATAATTTTTTGCCCTGGGAGGAGCCAGCAAACAGCAGGTGTAGAATACAAGTCATAAAGTCATTTTTTGCAATATTCATACACTCCAACATTAGGTCACTATTGTATGAATCTGAGGTTGCACTGCCTTGGGAATCAGGTGGGTAGGGAGCAGGGAGGAGGTAGGGATGGGAGAGTAGCAGGGTAAGCTTCTGGAGGTACCAATGGGGCTACCCTTAACCCCCCAAAAACAGACCCTTTTTTGAGCCCACGAAGGCTGCAAAAATAGGTAGTACCCAGCTCTATAGTAGATAAAAACGTGTTAAATTTATTATGCAAATAACATTCAATAGTAACAGTATTCACTAACGAATATCCAAATGGTCTAAAATATATATAACATTGAACTATATCATTTATCGCAGTGACTAACAGCTATTCTCCAGCTTAGAATCACAACAGGAGATCGCTTACTGCTGGACTGATATATAAACTATTGGATGCTATTTTTGCTTATAATAATACTGAACACCATAGTGTTGTTTTATATATCGGCCTTAGTGTTTTCGTCTAAAAAAAATCTGACCCAAACACTTAAAATACCCAAACCCTTCCCTAGCGCAGAATAACATTAACCATCCCTTTATCGCAGCCTACTCTTAACCACCCCCGTCACTATAGCCTATCTCTAATAATCCTTTTACCCCAGCCTAACCATTACCTTACCGCAGCCTAACAATAACCTTAAAACAAATATAAAAAATTACATTTAGAATAATACTCACCCGTCCATGTTGTTTTAAAGCTTGGAAGTTTTGAAGCAGGTGTCACAGCAGATCCAGGAACTGTCAAGCAGATGTCAAAGTTGATTCAGTGTCCAGAATTGTTGGGCAGGTGTCCGTCGGACAGGTAAGTGTATTATATGTGACCGTGTACCAGAAAGAGCACTGCTTTCTTAATTTCACTCAGTCAATGGCAGGGAATTTAAATAGATGATTTGTGTGTTTTGCACAATAAAAATTAAAAAAACTAAGACTAATCAGTATAATATATTATTTATAAATAGTTTTTTTTTATATACATTTTTACAATTTTAAGAAACCATTCATTCACATCGGTCTTTGCCCCATTGGAGCTTACATCCTAAATTCCCTAACATACACACACACACACACACACACACACAGACAGACACAGACTAGGGTTGATTTTTAGTCAGCAGCCAATTAACTTACTAACATGTTTTTGGAGTGTGGGAGAAAACCAGGGGCAGAAGTTGTAACCACTTAAGTCTTCATGTTGCGATAGATAGATAGATAGATAGATAGATAGATAGATAGATAGATAGATAGATAGATAGATAGATGTACATATATCTATCAGGTGCCTCTGGCAATGGCGCCTGGTCACTC
>WWET01009494.1:0-14778 GCA_011038615.1 Limnodynastes dumerilii
AGCTGCCGGGCAGAACACAGAGCAGCTGATCGCCAACCCCGGCAGCTGAAAGGGGGTTTGCGATCAGCTGCTCTGTGTTACCACAGCGACGGCTGATAGCAAAAATCACCTGTCGGCCGTGCACTGCATGATCCGGCCACATAGTCCACGGCTGTGCTGTATATGTGCCGCGGATTATGTGGCCTCACTAGCCCACCAGGGACCGGCCCGATAACTCCAAAAAGCAGTGTGGCTCGGGGGGCACAGGCCCCCCTGCCCCCCGGCCTAGCCCGCCACTGCCTCACATAGAGCACTGCACTGGCCCTGTATACGGGCACAAAGCAGCCAAGTTCAGTGCAGCTACATGATGAAATATGCTGCTCAATGATAGGGTGCACATATGTACACTAAAAATAGAGGCTATGAATAGTGTGAGCACGTCAATTGCAGTCTGAGTAATTTTGGTGATAGATTTGATGATGATTGTTATCCGGTTGAAGCTATGCCTCTAGCTGAGGAAAGGGTCAGGCACCCTGATGTATTTAAAAAGTTAAATCATCTTGAGGATTTGATGATGTTGGAAATCAGAGATTGGTGTGACAGCGTGTGCCTGCAAAAGTATTTAGATAAGAACATCATTCCCAGAGGCCTAAGGGTTTATAAGCAATTAGCATTTAATGATGACCCTGATTTAAGTCAAGCTTGGTTACACACTCTGACTTCTTGCTCCAACACCCTAATCAAACTATTAATACAATACAGAGACAATAAAGTACAAAAAACCATTAAGGAAATAGAAAGTCTGAAAGGGGAATTGGAGCAACATTGTGAGGATACGGAAGTATGCAAAAGACTAGAGAGGATGAATACTAAAGTATGTGATTATGAGATGACAATTATGGAAGGCAAGGTTGATAAATTTAAAAGGGATCTTAACGATTATAGGACAGGACAAATTTACAACAGACCTAAAAATCAGACACACAAGAGACATCTTAACTATAATAGAAAGTATCCCAACACTAATTCTAATTCTCAACAAAAATTCCCCCCTAAACTCTGTGATAGGAAACAATCTAAAATCCCGGAGAGTGAGAATATTTTAGCCTCTATATCCCACGACAATTTGTCTATTAGCACTAGTACTCAACAAACTCAGATAACACAAGATGAAAGATTGGGTGCAAAAAGGAAACAAACAGGGATCAACTATTTTTTTACACGGGGTCAGAAAAGGGATCTATCCCCCTCACAGGTGGTACATCACAACCCTTATGAACCTCTCTTTCAGAACTCTTCAAAGAGGTTGAAAGAACAAGGGGGACAAGAGGAGGGAAAAAAACTAAGTTGAAAGTGGGAACTAATACAACACTGGTAACCAAGACAGATATTCCTCTAATTTTGCAGCAAGAAAATATGAAAATAGTGTGATTAACCTCTCGAAAAAACCTCTCACTCCAGCCCAAACTTCCTTACTCCAAAAGGGTTAACTTTTTCCCCTGATACAAGTCCAAATTTGTACGACTTGTTCATGGAGCTTAACCGGTATATCCGTACCCTTTGTCGAAAAAAGTATTTTCATACTCAAAAAGTTAAGAAATTTGATGTTGATTCAGAATGCGTAATGCTGGATAGAGATGAGAGGGAATGTTTGGAGAATTTGGAGAGCCTTTGGTCCGAAAGTAATTTATGTAACCAGTCTAACTCTGACCCTATGAAAGTTTATGAACTTAATCAGTCTATCCTTCATCATAAGAATTCCCAAAATTTCCGGGTACCCTCTGATTTCTTTCCCCTTAATCAAAGAAGTGGGGCGATACAAACTTTTTATAAGAATACATTGAATGGATTAAAAAAGATATGCTTAGCCTCAGATTCCAGGAGCCTTAAGTGCTCTAATTTGAATAAATGGGAACTTAGGGAACTTAGGAATCTACAAAAGGATTCTACAAGAATCATAAGAGCTGCAGACAAGGGCGGCAGTGTAGTGGTCCTGGACAGCCAGGACTACCATGCAGAGTCATTTAGACAATTAAATGATGAGTCCTTCTATAGATTATTAACACAGAATCTGACCCCCCTATACAAGAGAGAACTCCAGGATATTCTGGAGTGGGCCCTGGTGGAGGGCGTGATTAGTAAGGACATTCACCGTTTTCTTTTTGTTTCTCACCCGATCACCCCAATTTTTTATCACTTACCTAAAGTACACAAGTCCCTCACAGAACCGCTGGGACGACCTATTATTTCAGGGATTGGGTCACTCATCTCTAATTTGTCTGCTTTTGTTGACACTTACTTACAGAATCACGTGGTCACACTTAAATCACATATAAAGGACACCACACATTTTCTTAATTTTATTAAGGATTATTAATTGGGATCCCACTTTTTCTTTCCTCACTTTAGATGTACAGGAACTTTACACTCACATTCCACACAAAAAAGGGGTGGAGGCAGTTGATTATTTTTTAGCACGTGATCCAGATATGGATACCAATTTGAGGAAATTTATTTTGGAGACCAATATGTTTATACTCACTCACAATTGTTTTCTTTATGGTGACACTTTTTATTTACAGATCGTCGGTACCGCAATGGGCAGCAGGTTCGCCCCTAGCTTTGCCAACCTATATATGGGCATGTTTGAAGATCTCATGATATGGCATAGCAAATTTGGGGCGAACCTGGTGCACTATGTGCGGTACATTGACAACATCTTTATAGTTTGGAAAGGTACACACGAGAAAGCCACTTTATTCACCACTTATTTAAATTCCAACACGTTTAATTTAAAGTTCACTTCTACTTTCGACACGAAAACTGTGAATTTCCTAGATATCGCGCTCTCCATCAGTGGGGACAAAGTGGTCCCGAAAAATTATTCTAAACCCACGGATGCATGTAATTACCTGCATTTCCAAAGTGGGCATCACCGCCCCTGGGTTAAACACATACTTTTTGGACAACTCACTCGCATACGCAGAAACTGCGAAGATGATGATGAATTTTTGTCTCAGGCCCACTCCATGATAGATAATTTCAGCCATAGAGGGTATCCGGAGGAACTCTTAGAAAGTTCCCTGACCAAAGCTAAGGGCCTTAACCGCTCGGAATTGTCGAAGCTCAAGGAGAGGAAGAGGGGTGAAGTTGGTCCGACCCCACAACATGAGAATATACGTTTTGTATCCAAATATAACAACAAATCAAAGAAACTAAGTAACATCATCAATAATAACTTTTACATTCTGAAACAGGACCCTATCTTGGCCCCTCTTTTAGGTGATAAACCACGTATCATATTTAAAAAGAACAGGAAATTGGGTAACCTATTGGCTCCTAGTAGGGTTGTGGTCACGCCAAAGGATTTAACTGATTTAACTCCTACAATGAAAGGGTGTTTTAAATGCAACAGGAAAACATGTCTCACCTGTGCCCACATAATGGACGGTGTCTCCTCTATCTACTCACATACAGGGAAAACGTCCTTCCCGATAAGGGAGTATATTTGTTGTGAATCTACCTATACCATCTACGTACTGCAGTGCCGTTGCGGCCTGCAGTACGTGGGCAGAACAACACGTAAACTTAAGGATCGCTTTCGCGAACACCGCAGGAACATCTCTAAAGGCTTGAGAACACACACCCTGTATAAACACTTCACACTAGTTCACCAATGTGATACCCATGCTCTTTCTGTTTGTGGCTTGGAACACGTTATGGAGACAGATAGAGGAGGCAATAGGTACAATAGACTGTGCCAAAGAGAGGCCTTCTGGATTTTCCAGCTTCAAACACTGGTTCCAGAGGGCCTCAATGAGATGGTCGAATTCAAAGACACAAGCCATTGATAGGCCTCCTCTTTTCTTGCTCCCTTTTCATGGTTATTCTGAGCCTGATATATTACATCTTTTTGGTTTCAGTATATTTGGGGTCATCGTATTCCTGTGCTAATATATATATTTATATTGGTTCACTGTAGAGATTACCAGTTATGACTCGTACACACTTACTTGCCAACCGCACCACTTCATTGGAATTTCCTTAGGATATTTCCTTCAGCATAATATATCCTATATATGACCTGGATACAGATTCTTACCCTGTGCAGTCTTTCCAATTTTCATACACACACATCTTCTCATCGGTTGTTGAAGAGAAAAGAGGAGATAACAGCGCTGTAATTGGGGTATATAAATAAATATACACAGGGAATGTATAACAATTATAACACAGTATAGATCCCTCAATTAAGTTTAAATACCAGAATAGCTTAGATGGCTGAAAACAACACCAGTGTATAAATCAAAACATTTATTAGAAATAAATAAGTCAGATAAGGAAATTTAAAATAAAAGATATGAAATATCATCCACATAAAATAATCATTACAGATAGTAAACTGTCATAAAATGCCCACTGTGAGAAATAGCAATGGAATATGCATAGGCTGTATAAATCCTTAGATATAAATGAAGCAACAGCCGAAGAATACACTCGTGCAATAGTGATGGTAGCAGGAAATATTGATAAGGATTACCCAACTCCTTGAAGGGAGAAAACAGTCCTCCTATGCGTCAAGAATTTCCTGATAAGGATAAACAACACCGGGTGGCCAGCCCGATATTGCTAAACGATTTGGCAGACTCCAAAATGACAGACCATGCTGGGAAGCCGTCCTCAGTAGTGCCCAGACGAAGTTGCAGGTACCGGACCCGGCGTCCAACTCGAGAGACGACCGTCGCGGTACTTATTAACAATGGGAGACAGCGGCTCCGGTGTTTGGCACAGGCAAGTATCCAAATCAGTCTGGCAGCAATAGGAATTAGAGCTCCAACAGCAGGTCAGAGGAGAGTCAAACACGTGTGTCTCACAGTATATGGGCAGTAAAGCAACGCGTTTCATAACGTGATCAGTTCTCATCGGTTGTTGCCAAACTGGTTGTCAATAATCTCCTTTTTTGCCTTGTACTCATATGCTTTTTTATTTTATTATCTTTTAGTACATCTTCATTATTTCATTTTCGTCTTATTCTACTTTTTCTTTTCTTTCTCTCTTATAAATTACGATCTTTTTTTCTTATATTCATATTTAAAATATTCTTTATATATTTTTTATTTCTGAATCTATATTTCACTTATTCCTCATTTATTTATTCATTCATTATTTATTATTTATCATTTATCTTGTATTTATCTTTTTATCCACTCATTGACTTATTGACTTTTTTCCATTTATAAATTGCATCCGTAATTAATAGTCCTCTTTGGACACCTAATTCTATGGGACAAAGTATTGTTTCCTCTAAAGAATGTAGCCTCTCCTTTTGGGTATATGACAGATTTGTTCACTGTGATTTCACTGGGATTTCTCAACAGGATACATCATAATAAGGTTTTATGAGTTAACTCGATCTTGAGAAAATCTTTGCAATATGCTTAGTATCATTACTTATATGTTGACAAATTGTTAATATGAGTTTCAAATAAGTGTGTTGATCTTCTGTAACAAGATATATAGTCTCAGTATTAGTTGCTAAATGTTTCTTTCTTCTTATTATCTATAAAAAAGTTTTTTAATTAATCTGTATTGCGACAGCTAATTATACATTGCAGAATTTGATTGGGTTTATTTGTACCTCAGAGTACCTTAAAACGAAGCAGTAGGATTTATTATATTTATTATACTTATTATTTTTAAAAATAACTTTATTTCTATATCGATATGTGCATAAGCTTCTTTACACAGGTGTTTATTGAGCCCCCAGTATAATAACCATTACCAGGGAGCACTCCGTCATGGTACTAAAGATCCTCATTAATTACCGGACACCTGCAGAACTTCTTTAAAGGACGAATTGACTCATAGGACTCCTACATCCGCTTTGAGAAAGTCCTCGTTCTGGACGAAACGCGTCAGAGGGACGTTTTATGCTTTCACGTGCAATCAGCTGGTGCATTGAACAGAGCAGCATAGCGGTCTTCGGCCCGTGGGTTCTTAGCATAGCGGGTGGCCTCCTCATAGCGTGAACTTCTATTAACCCACGGAGGAGTTACACTCGTACCCTGGACCAGCGGAATGCCTCTATTAATTGGGACAGTGAGTACTATATCTTTTGAGGCTACGTACCTCAGACGCAGATATCATTGCATGGCACATCGCACTTTAACAGTAGAAGATTGCGGCATAGCCCCGTACATACTACCCTGGTCTGGTACATAGGCATATCTATAATGGGTGCATGGTGTTCAGTGCACCCAGGCCCCTCAGAACAAGGGGCCCTGTGCCATTCATCCTGCACCCAAGTCCACATAACAGGGTTGGTAGGGGAATAGGGGGCCCTTTCGGCATCTATTTCTTTCCTCCAAGATATCCCAGGGGGAAGAAATAGATGGCGAATGAGCCCCCCTTCCCCTGCCGCGGGATTGTCCAGATTTGTGGGCCGGAAAAGGGGCGGGGCATGAATTAGCCCATTAAGCCCCGTCCCCTTTGAAGTCTGCGAATCGGGACAGTCCTGTCTCAGGGTAAGGGGGAGGGTGCCCATGTACAAATCCTACAAAAGGGCCCCCCTTAATTCTTAAAACGTTTTGATATAAACAGTTCTTATTTCAGTTAGTGTTTGGCTCTGTATAGAAAGCACTTGCTTAGGCACGCCCTTACTCTACATTGACTTTGTGTTCCTCTTCCCTCCCATGACATGCCCGTGTGTTTGGGTCTAAATGGGGCATGATTGTGTGCACTTTGTTTCTGAGCATGCGCAGTGAGACACTTAGTAAGCTAGTATGCACTGAACTCTGGATCAGGCCCAGTGTGAATTGGGGTAAAATAACAATACTAATGCTATTATTATGTTATTCTAATAACAAAACACAATTTCTGAAACGTAAGTTAACAGGATAGCAAACCTGAATAGATATATAAAGGATAAATATAACCAAATCCAAGTGGGCAGCAGGCTAGATCATTAAATATATACACTTTCTGTTGAGGATAGAAGCGCTACATGCAGTTAGCACCTAATCTGTATGGGAGCACATCAGTGTGCAGCTGTTGGACTGCGCATGCTCACCTAGTTGGTGCTGTTGAGCACATGTTCAATGCTTGGACTGTCTGTAAAAGATTTTTATATCAATCGAACACAATTTCAACATAGTACAATTATGACTGTTCAAATCCATACATGTTCATGATAGCACTTATGGACCTGTGCTGATGACATATCTGTATGCCTTCATTAGGATTCCTCAACATATTAAAGCACAATAAAACTAAAGGCATCCTGATTGGTTAAAAATAGTATTTCTTTTAATTGTCATTATGCACCAAACAATAAATAATTATTACAATTAAATTTAATTCAAACTTTACGCACAGGGGGAGTGTCGAGGTAAGTGAACGCTGATACACTGTGCTTTAGTAAGCACAGCGCATCGACGTAGTTCAGGATCAGACCCATCAACCTCTGCCGCCTTACGGTATAATTCCCTAACAAACTCACACACACACACACACAGGCTAGAGGTAATTTCTGCCTCGTGCAGTGACAGTGTGGGCGGGTCAGGAGAAGAGCTTGGGCAGGACGCGGTGGAGCTTATTTGTCCCGTTTTTGGGCTCCAAAACATTTACAGCTATGCTAATATACCCCACATGTATTAAATGCATTGGAAACGCCCCTTTCAAAATCCTGCGTTTGCCATTGTCCTGTCCCCCATTATGGCACTTAGGAGTGCATAGGGCTACCTTAACTATCCATGCAATGTCCGCACGGACATTTCCGCTACCCGCCTCCTCCCCTCCCTCCCTGGTTAATCTAAATACCTCCCCCTCCCACTTTTTCCCAAACCCTCCCTGCCCGGAGGTAATCTACGCACTGAACTGGTACATAGATTGCGTAAGGACCTACTACGCATGCGCAGTAGGACCTTTACTACAGCGCACTGTAGCGACTGCTTCTTAGGTGTGAATCCGGCCCACATACACTAGGGTTAATCAGCAGCCAATTAACCTACCAACATGTATTTTGGAGTGTGGTAGTAAACAAGAGCACCCATAGGAGATCCATGCAGATGGGGAATACATACAAACTCCACACAGATAAGGCCAAATCCAGGAATCAAACTCATCACTTCAGTGCTCATGTGCTAATCACTTAGCTACCATGCTGCCCATTATGAAACCTGATACCTTCACTACCATCGATTGCTTAATATTATATCCTGACATTGGGCCGGATCCAGAAATAAAGAAAGTCGCAATCTACGTACCCAAACGATACATAGTTACTACGCATGCGCAGTAGCTAGCAATCACCATCTTACGGCCGATCGTACCCGACGGCCGTAGTTCTGGATCCAGTCCATTAGCTGTTATCTGTGCAATCAGTGAAGATTGTTATTCTATTACAGAAATGATCGTTCCTACTGTTATATTAAATCAATAACTTAGTTAGCATCTCGTCAACCACCAATGTGAATCAGCCTCCACAGCATCAGCCACTGTCATCACTCTGCTAATTGGCATAGCTACAACTTGGCTGGATATCACTGTTAGCATATTATGCAATGAGAACTGCTAAGAAGTGTTAAAAAATTGCTAAGATAAATCTTAAAATGTGTTGAAATCGCCCTGTATGTATTATATGTTTAATGAAAACAATTATAATAAACATTATTCTTTAACAACATACTATCTGGTTATACTGCATAAATAAGATCAAATAAACCTTTTCAGAATTTCAGTAAACAAATGCTATGGTAACACATATATTTTTATTTTAGTTCCTTTCACAGCTGATGCTATATCTTTTAATATTTGTGAGCTGCATATTCTGTGGGCATATTGGCAAAATTGAGCTGGATTCGGTCACACTTGCTATAACGGTAAGTATTTGTACTAACGTAAATAAAAAAATAGTAAATAAAATATAAAAAAGTCTCACATCTCACAAAACAGAATTTTTAAGAAAAAACATTCATTTTGTTTATGCCAATAAGTCTGGGGATTGGCAAGAACAGAGCACCAGGAGAATGCTGTGTGTGCACAAGCCCCCTTAGCATGTGTTGCTGATGAGCACCCCTGTGCTTTATTAACAACTCATTTTCCTTCTGTTGGATGTCACTCACCTTTGTGAACACTACCCTAACAGTTGTGGGACCTGATCCAGAGTTCTGCTGATGCGCTGTGCGTACTAACGCACTGCGTATCGGCATGCACTCCCCCTGACACTCCCCCCTGTGGACAGTGTGTAAGCCTGCCCTAAATTCAGCCGGCGTAACAGAGTGTAAATACACCGGTCACAGTAGCGTAAGTGTCCTAACCTGCCCTCATTAGCTTACCTCCCCCTGCCTTCCTTGCCTAGCTGTTGCATAGTTAGGGATGCCCGATCCTAAGGAATGGGTTTCCCTAACTACGCTGGGCAACATCTGCCCAACGCATGCGCAGATCGGCGGAAGTCTGGATCAGACCCATGGACTTCCAAGATCTATATTCCACTTTAAAATGCTCATGCGAAATTAAAATGCTGGAATTCTGGGGCGAAAGTTGGCAGGCTCAGGCCCCATATCTAGGAGATTGGGCCTTTGCCTGTGCCTGTGTATGGAATGGAGTGGAACTGGGGGCACCATGTGTTTAAAAAGCTGTTGGAGGCTGGCAGCTTACTCAGCACTTAGCAATCAATGTAGGAGGGCAGAGCGCTGTTTAGAAATACACTGCTAACTGCTCAGCTGAGCGCTGTCTTAAGCTGCCAGCTTCTGCCAGTAGCAGCCACACCCTTTGCCACTACAGCAGTTACACCTCTATCAGAAGGATGGATAGCACAATTATACTGTACTTTATAATAATAAGTTCTTATTGAGTTCTTGTGAGTGTAACCTGACCCCCCCTGTCATAAGAGTCCAGAGTGTCATTTGTTGGAAGATTGTATTCCATGGACGCGTCTCGGTCCAGTCCATAGTTATCAAAGAAGACGTGTTTATTTAGAGATTTGGATAAAGAGGTTGGCACATGGTCCCTTTGAAACTCAATAACTGTGTATGTTTTTGCAAGTAAGACGATATTTATCAGGTGATGCAATATTCGCTTTCATAACACGTCAGTTTTTGGATACGGGAGCTGCAACATTTAAACACAGCCATGTGTTATGTCCTTACATGTATAATATGTTCCACCAATTTGTTTGTGCTTTTCTTTACAGATTATAAACGTATGTGGATTATCAGTCGGTTTAGGTATGGTCTCCGCATGTGACACACTTATGTCTCAGGTACAAAGAGAATACTGAGAATAATGTATTTGTTATACAGTATTTGTTATACATGCTTTTTTTTTTTTTAAATATTGTTTTGCTACTATAAGCTAAGAGGCTTATAAATTAGTGATGATTAAAAATAATAAAACTGCAGGAGCGCTGGTAATCACCGGGGCCAGATTGGTCATGTGGCAGTTCTGGCAAATACCAGATTCGCCAATAGAGCACTGGGCCAATAGTCAGCACAGCCAGCCATCAGTAGGATCCACATTGACTCCCGGCAATAAAGGATTAGTATTCCTCTGGCTTCTGTAAACATACATTTCAATCTCTTGCTTTCCTTCCTATCAATCCCACCCCACCACAGAGGACAGTGACTGATGAAATGGCATTCATGGTCCATTCTCTTACTGCTCCCTCCAGATCCTCATAACACTGATTGTATTACATGGAAGACTCAATTTGAGTGCCTGTGGTATCACTACAGTCACCTGTCAACTGTTTTCTTGTATTCCGATCTCTAAATAACATTGTTAACCTGCTGTATCTACTGATCTCTATATTACATTATATTGATCTGTATATACTGATACTATATTACATTCCATTCCATTTCATACAACTTCATCAGAGATATTGTATATATACTAGTTAAAAGCCCAACAAAATAATGGAAAAAATAAGAGTAAGATAACAATTGCTTCCCTTTCATTATTTCGGCAGCAGTGTTCTCCCCTCTAACACATACCACCTGTGGCCACACCTCTACTGCCACAGGCCAGTATACTGTTGCTCTGTCGCTCATTTATAAAGGTGAGGAGTAGTCTTAGTTTTACACCTGCCCCTCTCTTGCCACTGACCAGCGTACTCCAGGGATGCCGTACTCATTGGCCCTGTCCCTCATTTATAAAGATGAGAAGCAGCATTAGCCATTCATATAAATGAAAAAAAAAACAAGAGTAAGATTACAATTTCTTCCCTTTCATTGTTTTTGCGGTGGCACGCTCTCCTCACACACACCACCTGTGGCCACTCCTCTTCTGCCACTGGCCAGCATACTCTGGACGCTGCGCTCATTGGCCATTCACCTGTTGCTCATTTATAAATGTGCAGAGTAGCGTTAGCCTTGCACCCGCCCCTCTCCTGCCACTAGCCAGCCTATTGCTGGGATGCCACTCATTGGCCCATCCCCTGTTGTTCATTTATAATGGTGAGGAGAAGCATTAAAGGTGGAAAAGAGGGTGTGGCTTGAACAATAAACTTCAGAGTGGTAACATTGGACATGCTAGGGCGTTGGAGACTTCCCATTGGTTTACACTGGGCAAAATGATGACACAGGGAGCCTGTTCTGGGCCTTCCATTGGATGGATTTGGAAGACATGATATTCCGATTTAGCAGTGATTTTGCAGCCTAGTGCACTGGAAAGCACCCATCCGGTCATGTCCCACCTGTGGAGGGCCAGAGCAAATGATTTCAGGGTCATTATATGACCCTTGGACCAGAGATTCCTCACGCCTGGCTTACCATATACAAGGCAATTCTATATAGAAACTAGTTTTACTTTTTTACTATTAACAAAAATTTTCCATCTGAAATAAACCCAACTTGAATAGTTAATGTTAACTGCGTTTTTATGCACTGATTTCCAAATTAAGTCAAGAGCAACTAAGGACCGCATCCTAATTCTGCTGCGTTTGGATCCAATAGTGGGTCCTGCTGTATCTACACATCAGTGCAAGCAATTAGGTAATGACTCACATTGCTTGCAAGGATTTTCAACCCCAGGGTCCAGATTTACTAAGGCAACCAATACAGTGCCGCCAGGATGATGAACCTGGCGGCACTGTACTTGCTGCCGCGGCCCCACGCGGGGCCTTTACTGCACAAGTGCAATGGCCGCCAGGCTTGCAAAAAAGAAAAAAAAATGAAATTTTTTTTTTAACTTAAAAAGCGTAAGGTGCGGGGCCCCGGGACCCGCGGGGCCATAGGCGGCCGCCTATACGGCCTATGCTGTGGGCCGCCTCTGTGCTAGGGCGTTGGAGACTTCCCATTGGTTTACAATGAACAAAACGATGACGCCTATTCTGGGCCTTCCATTGGATGGATTTGGAAGACATGATATTCCGATTTAGCAGTGATTTTGCAGCCTAGTGCACTGGAGAGCACCCCTCCGGTTATGTCCCACCTGTGGAGGGCCAGAGCAAATGATTTCAGGATCATTATATGACCCTTGGACCAGAGATTCCTCACGCCTGGCTTACCATATACAAGGCAATTCTATATAGAAACTAGTTGTACATTTTTACTATTAACAAAAATTTTCCATCTGAAAAAACCCAACTTGAATAGTTAATGTTAACTGCGTTTTTATGCACTGATTTCCAAATTAAGTCAAGAGCAACTAAGGACCGCTTCCTAGGACCTAATTCTGCTGCGTTTGGATCCAATAGTGGGTCCTGCTGTATCTACACATCAGTGCAAGCACTTAGGTAATGACTCACATTGCTTGCAAGGATTTTCAACCCCAGGGGCCAGATTTACTAAGCTGCGGGTTTGGAAAAGTGGAGATGTTGCCCACAGCAACCAATCAGATTCTAGCTGACATTCTCTAGAATGTAACAGGAAAGAGCTAGAGCTAGAATCTGATTAATTGCTATGGGCAACATCTCCTCATTTTCAAACCTGCGGCTTAGTAAATCTGTCCCCAAGAGTTACTTCTGTCTGCATTTTACCATTTATGTCAACCAACTGCACATGTATTAAAAAATGTTCAATTTAACCCCTTTCTTTTAATAGGCATATGGAGGAAGAAACATGAAGCGTGTGGGGACAATATTACAGAGAGGTATTCTAATCCTCATGCTGTGCTGTTTCCCATGCTGGGCTATCTTCATTAATACAGAACAAGCGCTACTGCTTATCAGACAGAATCCTCATGTCGCCAGGTATTATCAAACAATCTAATTATTACAAATATATATATATAACAAAAAAATAAAATAAATATATATATATACATCCAAAACGGAGGTTGCTCAATTCAATTTTTAAGGTAATATAATGCAGCATAACATTCTATCTTTGAAAAATAGATTCTCTGACTTTTATTTTAAAGATAGATATAAAATGATATGCGGACTCTGACTTTGTACCCTTCATCAACCACAGAAGCAAGAAATAAGTAGTGTACAAATATGGACACTCTTTTATTCCCAGTACTTATCTCATATCATATAATTACTGTCTCTCCATCAACACGAGTAGTGTCTCACATATAGTATTGTATATAATTGTAACAAATCAATAAAAATAACACTTCTTTAATTAAATCCTAATTAAAATATAGCTCCTCACGAGGCTCCATAGCATCATGAAACCCTAAGCACTAAGGCTTATTTTAATAGTGCTGTCAATATATTTGATTCAAATATGAGTGTCATATCAGGCAGTCACTGCACTAAAAAGGTTTGTTGGTCTCAGCAGAACTTTTTGGATCTATTGGGCTTTATGTATAATCCGTTATAGTCCCCAATTTTAGTGCTTATTTACTAATTTACTTATTTAAGTAGCTCTGCCAACACTGCAGTTTCATAAGTTGGTGGGCAGCACAGTGGCTCACTGAGTAACACTTGTGCCTCACAGCGCTGAGGTCATGAGTTAATTTCCCAGTCTAGGCCTTGTCTGGATGGAGTTTGTATGTTCTCCCTGTGTCTGTGTGGGACCCGACCCACAGGGCAGGTGAGCTTAACCCATTATAGCTATATTGTGAACTAAACCTCCTTTTTATTTATGTGCTGACACATAGTGTTATTTAATGTATGTTTGGAGCGCTGGACCTCTTTTGTTCCTTGTATTTTTATATAGTGGTCACTTTGGTCCTTGGCTGCACCCCTATATTTATATATACACTTGCACATATTTAATTTGTTGGATAGAAGCGTAGCCATTTTTCTTGCTACTAATAGTAATAAGTTGATATGAGCAGTAGTGATCAGAAACATACTACTTATGGTCATATTATAGGCATAATTAGAAAAAATCAGTCTGATGGACAGTAACTGATTAGCTGACATGCGTTTTGCAAACACCAGCTGTCTGACCGCATTTAAATACCCTTACTCTGGTAATTAGCCAACCAATTAGGAATTGGAAAAAAATCTAATAACTGACGTGGGTAAATGTGCGGTAAATGTGCTGTAAAAGGCCAAACTACAAAAGATGTATATAATGAACATAAACATGCATTTAAAATTTAGAAGGGAATACATTTATGGTACAATAAAATAAAAATAAAACATACATAATAGAGGAATAATATTTTTTTTATATGATAAAAAATGAATAAATCAAATGATTGTCAAACCAACATATAATAACTTATAGATTGGTAAATAAAATAATTGATTAAACAATTTGAATAAATAAATCCAAAACAGAATCCAATATTAGGCAAGGGTTAAGTGGTTGTGTCAAAGGGCCTGATCCTGAACTACGCCGATGCGCTGTGCTTACTAAAGCACAGCGTATCAGCGTTCACTTACCCCGACACTCC
>WWET01009494.1:14866-27084 GCA_011038615.1 Limnodynastes dumerilii
CACCTACACTAACCTGAACGTAGGGACGCTGGGGGACGTCCCCTCCAGCGTCCCTACGGCGCTGCTACGGACGCCCGATCGCATGCGCAGATCGGCTGAAAAGTGTTCTGGATCAGGCCCAAAGTTCCTAAATAACAGTCCACGATTGAGTAGCCCCTTTTAACAGATATTCTCTATCCCTTTTGGTCTTTAACTTTCCATAACTAATTCCTCAAGGAAAATGAGAAAGAGTAAGAAATTAATTAATTAATCAAGCAAGCAGTAAGCATTTATTTAATTAATAAGCACTTAAGAAAATAAAAATACAAAAGGATTTAGATTGCACCCAACAAAATTAAAACACGAGGAAAATCACGAGAAAAGAACACATTTAATAAGGAGTAAATAGTACACTTCAGCTTGAGAAAGGGATCCACATTGTACCTGAAGCGCGTAGCTGGCAATTTCCATCAACTCCAGACCTCCATGGTGCGCTGTGACTTCTCCCTGCCATATTCCATCCAGCTGCTAGGGATAAGCTGTATTGTGCAGGGAAGTGGGATACTCCGTTGAGTACTGTAGTCTCCTTTGTATTTTCTGTACCTTTTATTTCTTATTGGATGTTTAGGACCACCATGAGCAGAAAGGCCTTGACGCTGGCTGGAGGCTTTTTCTTTATTTGCAAATATGTGTAACGGACAATTCTGTGTTTTATTTTACAGATAGACGGTATAGTCTGTTACTGGTTAATGACAGTGTTGCTGGGGCTATTTCTTTCCTTTGTTTCTGTTGCTAGCAGATTAAACCCTGCCTTTCATGCATCTGTATGCATTTACCTATAAATTGATTGAGTAACTTCCATTTTGTGTGTATACTGTCTGGGAGCATATCTGGGAGCAGCAGCTGAGAGGGGGTGTTGTTCCACAGCAGCTATTTTGGAGACTTTAAGGGGTGTCTACTGAGGTAAGTTTGGCTCTCAATTAAAAAAAATATATATATGACCCAACATTGGGACTCTCATTGTTAGAGTTAGGACCACCATATGCAGAAAGGTCTTGACGGTGGCTGGTGGCTTATCATATATTAGCGCAAATATGTGTAACAGACATTTCTGTGTTTTATGTTACATATAGAATGGTATATTCTGTTACTGGTTAATGGCAGTGTTGCTGGGGCATCTTCTTTCCTTTGTTTCTGTGGCTAGAAGATTAACCCCTGCCTTTCATGCACCTGTATGCATTTACCTATAAATTGATTGAGCAACTTCCATTTTGTGTATTCTTCCTATACATGTCTGTTTGAATTGTGCTGTTATCTTCAATATTAATTGTAAGCTTTCAAAATTAAATTCAAATTGTTACTATTTAATACAAAAGTGAATTCATGAAACTGCTCACGACATCCCTCACATATAATAAAAATGTCATCATTACAGGGTTTCACCTCCTTATATTAGGAGTAGAGCTCCAGACTATAAGGATTTTTGGTGCGGTCTTGGTTTTATTTCTTTTATCAATAAACCTTAGCCAGATTGCTATATGTTTTGTTATCTTTCCTCCCACCATCCTGAACAAAACATTTCTATAAGTGGGGGCACATGAACTGCCCATTGCAATGCCCCTCACTTGCAAATAGAATAT
Source organism: Limnodynastes dumerilii (assembly GCA_011038615.1). Lineage (NCBI taxonomy): Eukaryota > Metazoa > Chordata > Amphibia > Anura > Limnodynastidae > Limnodynastes > Limnodynastes dumerilii. The sequence goes on from WWET01009494.1 coordinate 16,486, forward strand.
TTAATTTAAAAAAAAATAGTTTTTAGTGTGAATAAAGTAGAGGAGATCCAAATCAAACTTTTTTTGGAAAGCATTCTTTATCCACTGACAGAAAATGTTTCACTGCAATACAGCTTCTAAATTCTTAAATTTCCCCAAAATATCTAGTGTATCCCTCAGATAAGATGGGTATTTTTAAATAGTTGGTTATTGTAATAATATGATTGGATCCTGTATTTTAATTTGTTATTTGATATAGGGCAAACAGGGTTTTTCAACACTTTTACACTTTATATTTCCAATTGTGTTAAAGCTGAATATATATATATATATATATATATATATATATATATTAGACTAGCAGACTTACAGCGCACTAAACAATCTGATGGTGTTAGGTATATATATATTAATTACTTATTTAATATTGCACATCCCATAAACGATAATATGTGCTGCTCCCCAGTCCCAAATATAGTGAGCCTACCACTGTAGTAGGTTCAAACGGTGTAGTTTATTTTTGCTAGGATATTTGGAGTAGGGGGCGCTCAATGCAGGATATTTAGAGAAAATGCAATTCACAAGTTTTAAATGTCAGTGAAACAAGAAATTACCAGACAAAAACAGACAAATACATGGGGGAAGAGAGAAAACGAAAAAACAAGAAAATAATAATAATAGTGTAGTATGTTCAACACCAGTATAAGTTATTAGGTCTAAGTTATATGCGTACCAGAAATTTTCTTGGTTGTTAGCATTCAATATAAATCTTTAGACCAGGGGCTTGCTTTTAAAATATGTAAGACAAGAAATCACCAGACTCATAGTGTACCAACTCATATACCCTTAAATCTCAATATAATCTACGTACCACAAAGCAGTAAAATATACGCAGTTTAGAGAATATTAGCAAGTCTTTGCTTAGCTGTGTATCAGTCCACGTCCGTCTCCTGGGGTAACTCACTCCGGGCGGCGGGATGGTGGTATGGATACCAGCACGGCAGGTGAGGTCGGGCTCGCACTCGTCTCCTGGGGTTATTCACTCTGGGCGGCGGGGTCACGGTATCTCTCTCCTCCATTGTAGCAAGTGGTAGCTTTTCAAGCGCAGTCCTCGGTCTCTCGCAACAGAGACAGCAGGTAGCAGAATCTCTGGTTGTTCAGAGTATTCTTAAAAGCCAATCATATTCAAGGGTGATTAAGAGTTTGTGAATAAAAGTACAGTCCAAATACTGTGAGTCAAAAGTACAGGCCAACGCGTTTCATCCTAGGGTATCAATCTACCCGTACGGACTTCCTCAGGGACACAATGATAAGTGCAGCAGTCATTTTGGCGCCTTTTAACAGTGGTTTGATGGAATGTTGTACAGATGTTGTACGTCACAGACACCACGGCTTTACAGATTCCCAACTGTGTTGATTTCCTCCTTCAGCACACAACATGTAACAAAAGTGCAAAGTGCAACTATGTGTATAATGATATTTAGTGTTACAATATTTATTTATGAATAAACAGAATTTGAGTTTCTTTATATTTTAAAGTGCATTATAAGTGAAATTGCCATAGTGTATTTAAGAGTTAAGGTGACTTAGTGGTTGTAGAAGTATTATAGGAACGAAATTCAAATTACCAGACATTTTATTGGAGATATTTTCATTTTAATTTATTTTAATAAATTAATTTGTTAGAACTACTTTAAAAATTACTAGATTTTTATATATATTAAAGTGACTTAGTGGTTATAAAAGCATTCTAATAAAACTACTTTAATAAGTTAATTTATTAAAACACTATTAAAAAAGAATTAAATCAAGATTAATGGGTCAGATAATGATCTATAAACACAATGGGGCAGATCCAGAACTACGCATTTCCGCGAATTTACGTGTGGCGGAGACGTAAATTCGCAGATTTGTACGCACTGCGCATGCGCACCACAGAAAATACGCACATTCACATAGCGTATTTTCGAACGTATGGGTGATTCACGTATTGCAAACGTAAATACTTACGTGTGGGTGTGCCAAATGTACGTTAGTGAACAATACGTGCGTTTTACGTGAAGTAGGCGGGGGGTGGTATTTAAAGTGTACAGTATGGGCGTGCTAAGCTGCGTACGTTCGCGTAGTCTGTACGCCCGTTAGCGGACGTATGCTGTTACGTTAGGAAAAGTTAAGGTAGGGTTTGGGTCGCGTAATTTGAGAAAATACGTCCGTGCAAGGGGTGTGTCGTGGGGAGTGTAGCGACCTTACGAGTACGAAAATACGCACCGCTAAAATACGTACGCACACACGTAGTTCTGGATCTACCCCAATATAATTAGTTTTGAAAGAAAAGAAAGGGATTTTGTTTAATACAATATACATGATTAGTTATTAGAGTTTATTTTAAAGTTTTTACAGACCACCGGTAATTAATTCATTTGAGACAGTAAATTATTGAGATAATTTCTTAGGGAGGCAGTTATTCTTTTTAGTCAAGAAAGGGAGCTATCTCATAACCTTCATTAAGTCCAAATGGTTTTAGTGTATTTAGTTTAAATATCCAGTACATTTCTCATGATAATTTTTTGGGGAGATCACCTCCCCTTTCTCCTAATTTGACCAACTCTATGAAGGTTACTTTCAATTTAGTGTGGTCTGATTTGTGGCATCTTGAAAAATGTTCAGAGATGGAGTGGCTTAGAACCTTATTCTTTATATTCCGGATGTGTTCTTGTATCCGTAATTTTGCCATTCGTTTGGTTTTCCCCACATATTTCATTTCACATGTACACTCCAGTAGATATATTATTGACATACTGGAACAATTCATTTGGAAGCTCCTTAATTTAGAAGCTCTCAGATTTGTCAGTGTTATAGAAAGTTTTTCCTTGTGGGTTAACATGTCTGCATACTATACAATGTCCACACTTGTGTGATCCAATTAGTTCCTTTTTGAGCCATGTTTCAGGTTTTTTGTTCTCTGTACGTAGCAGACTTGGGGCCAGGATTTCTTTCAAGTTTCTAGTTTTTTTATATAAGGTCCTAGGTTTTTCAGGGATAATTTTCTCAAGCACTGGGTCCATTTGTAGGATGCTCCAATGTTTCTGCAATATGTTCCTAATTTCTGCCTCTGAATAATTAAATTTCGTAATAAAGGATAGAGATGCCTGTGTATTAGTTTTGTCTTTAGATTTAAGCAAGGATTGTCTGTCTGATTTTCTTGTTTTGGATCTTGCACCCTCTATTAATGGTTCTGGATATCCTCTGTCCAGGAACCTTTTCCCATATATCTCTAGTTGTGCTTCACAAGTTTCTTCTTTCCTGCAGTTCCTCTTTATCCTACAGAACTGTGAATACGGAATATTCGTCTTCCAGTTTCTGAGATGACCACTTTGGAAATGCAGGTAACTGTTAGTGTCTACGGGTTTTATGTAGTTAGAGGTGATAATTCTGTTGTTCTCATTTGTGAGTCGAAGGTCCAAGTATTCAATGGAATCAGCAGAGGAATTAAAGGTAAAGGTGAGATTGTATTCATTTCTTGTTATCCACTCAAAGAAATGTAGGAAATCTTCCATATTGCCCTTCCAGATGATCAAGATATCATCTATGTATCGTCTATAGAAGTGGAGATGTTGCTTATATGGATTCTCACTGTAAATTAACTTATTCTCCCAACTTCCCATGTGGAGATTCGCAAAACTAGGTGCGAAAGGTGTACCCATCGCTGTCCCGCACGTCTGGAGGTAGAACTGGTCTAGGAATTTGAAATAGTTATGTTGTAAAATGTACAGAATCATGTCGCAAATGAACTCACTATGTTCTTGTTGTATATTCGGATCTGTCAAAGCGTGTAGGGTTTTGTACTGGCACTATTACTTTTAGATAATTAAGACCACTTCCCTATGATACGAGAGGTGCTCTGAGGTAATAGCAATTGGATCACACTTGTAAAAAAAACCTCAATGAAGGGATGCCCATATCCTAGACATTCCTCTCCCTTGTTGGCTCTCTGGGTCTATATAATTGAACAATTTCGTGTATATAAAACATTAAACTTTATTGAAGTATTTTTTAAAATAATGTCCCAGCGAAATATTTAAAACTGAATACTAAATCCTACAGTGTTATCCACCGAAAAAATTATTAAAACCACATACACGTGCTTACAGTCCCTTTATTAGGAACGTTATATCTCAATAAGGCTAATTGCCTGTATGCTCCCTTTTAACCTAATATTTTAATGAATTGTCGGCGTGTTGACTATTAAATAATTGTTCTTGTTATTTTATTGTTGTTGCTTAATAAATATCATTTGCAACTTCTGATGTTTGTGATCTTCAGTGTGTGTGTCATTTACTTGTCTATTTGAACCTCAAATTTATTTTAGGCCTTATACAATTGTTTTAATAAGTTTTATTATTTAGCTTTATAATCCCTTTGATCAACTGACTAAATGGTTATTTTTTTATTAATATTGAACGTGTACTCATTCAGTGTGACATCTGAGAGTTGTTATAGGTGTCTACAACCACTCTAATATATTACATCCAATATTTATATTATTGTTTATTTATAAACCAAACTTGTGGTGATAAATATTAGGCCAACTAGTTATTTCAAAGTATAATATTTCTCAATTAATCATATATTGGTCATAATGAATATGATAGCTAGTAGCCATTAAGTTAATCCAATGTATTGGTATTAAAGATTATAATGAAATAACGCAGTTTTCAAATTTATAAGTATTAGGGAACAGTATTATGTCCCAACTTCCCAATAACTTATTAGATCAATAGATAATAATTGTGGGTATAGACACTCGTTTTTTTTGAATGTCACACACACATTAAATTGTTATTATTGTAGCTCTATCTAGGCTTGGCTACAAATTTCAGTACAGCCAACCCGCCCGCATTAGCAACATAGTATCCAAGCGGCTATTAAGGGACACAGGGATCTGTATGCACGTGTAGCAGGAGGACGCTCGTGCACAGGCGACCTTCTAGTAGGACGTACGTTTCGCTTAATGCTTAGTCATGGACATCACCCGCCCACTAGACGGGTGCTTACTTTTATACTTGTGCGTCTGTCCCTATTGGATCCTATTTGACTGACAGTTTTAACTGCCAATCGTCTATATCTCATATTCCAATCAAGGTTTAACTGACATGAAGCTTAAAAGGAACAAAAAATAAGATATAAGAGATAACGGACTTATAACTAAGTTATTTCTATTGTGGACTAATATATGACAAATCGGATTAATTAATTTATTATCCATTAGATATCACATTATAAATCACATAATAGACTATTATCCTATCCATCATGAGAAGAGATAGTGAGGTTATTTCAACCTGCCACAGTAACCTACTGCATTTAGGCAGGCATATGAATTTTAGCCTGCAATCTGAATTCAAAACCTTTTATCATATTATACTTATTATAATGTCTATTAATATTTTAGACCATGAATTGTGTCTAGATATTCATACCAGCTATGTGGATTGAAGCACAATAATAAGTACATGAATTACCCTTAAGTCCATCTTATATTGCATTATAATTATAGATATGCCAATTATTTACACTAGCAAAGCCAATCATATAAATTATTAGTGAATAATGTTCTTTTGATTCAATATTTCTGTGTGATAATTATTTTTGCTAAACATGAAAGATAAATTAAAATAAAATAAATAAATTATGTAATTGTGAATAAAAGGAATAGTGTAACTTTATGTGTCCCCTACTACTTAAAATAATTGTGAATTATAATATTAATTATATGGTAAGTGTAAACTTGTATCTGAGAAAATAATTATTATTGCTATTTATTTAAAGTGTGAAAAAATTATTTATGTGAAACTAATATATGTATAAATATAAAAATTATTATTTAAAAATTACAAATTACTTTGTGACCAACTTAAAATGTATTGTGAGATTGCGTGTATGTAAGAAAAAATTAACTATGAGTGACAATGTGTATAAATATATTCCTCGATTTAATTGATAATGTTATTGAATTATTGTTTATTATTTATTTGTTATTTCAAGATTATGTGCTTACTCTATTTCTAATTAATATAGTCCCAAATCTGTTTCGGCCTTACAATAGTCATGATATATCCTAATACATTTTATATCATTAACCAACACTGAAGTTTTTCATACAATGTTAACTATATCTTTCCATAAAATTATTGATAATTCATATACCTGCATTGACCGCTGAATCAGTTTCCACAATCTGGTAAGTACAGTAAATGTAAATATGTTTATAGATATTTTATTTTTTATTTTTTATTTTCATCAGGATTTAATACTCATGATTTTATTACTGAAGCTAGATCTAAAGATATTTGTAATCATACAATTTATCATATATACGTCTCTCATTCCAGAAAAGAGGAAAAGTTCATATCTTCATTCATGCCTCTCGGATGGACTGTATCAAGTTTGAAAATCCACTCTGTCTCTTTACAGAGCAATTTTCTTGTGATATCTCCTCCTCTTATTCCCAACTCAATGTGTTCTATTCCAAATGCCTTCAATTTATTAAAATTACTGGCATGTTCTTTATAAAAGTGTCTGGCTACTGAGGACAATTGTTTCATTTTGTCCATATCCTTTCGAGCATTCCTGATTGAACCTACATGCTCCAGTAGTCTCTGCTTCAGTGGTCTTGTAGTCATGCCCACATATAAAAGCGGGCATGGGCATTTTAGACAATAGATCACATTTTGTTATTTACAATTGACATAGTCTCTGATTTTATATTTGTGACCATTTTTATCTGTAAATTCCTTAGTAACCGTCATGAAATTGCATCCCTTGCAATTACCACAGGGAAAGGATCCCTGTATCTTGGGTTTCTTATACAGCTGAGAGGAAAAATGGCTTCGGACCAACTTGTCCTTCAGGTTGGGACTACGTCTCCAACTCATCTGGGCAGTTGGACCCAGAGTGGAAGCTAATGTTTGGTCTGCAAGTAATATCGGCCAATGTTTTTGTAAGATAGATTTAATTTCTCTCCACTCTGCACAGAAGTCTCCAACAAATCTAATGGTTTCATCTTTTCCAGTATTTTTTGGTTTACCATAAATTAAATTGGTATGGTTCTTTCGCCACGCTTCCATTTTGGCTTTTTTGATGGATTTTTTACTATATTCTCTGTCCAGAAGTCTCTTAGACAGTTCTTCTGCCCTGATTTTGAAATTAGTGTCATTAGAACAATTCCTTCTCATACATAGGAATTCTGTCTTAGGAATTCCTTTAAAAATGGGTGGAAAATGTGAACTACTCTGATGTAGCAAGCTGTTAGTAGCTGTTGATTTTCTGTAGAGGTCTGTAGAGAGGCTTCCATCTTCATTGACATTTATAGTGATGTCAAGAAAATTGACAGAAGTCTGACTGATCTGATATGTTAGTTTTAAATTCAAATCGTTCTTGTTCAGATGTTCTATGAATTCTTCAAAGACCTCTTTTGGACCGTCCCAAATAATCAGCACGTCGTCTATATAACGACACTAGAGTGTCAGATGTTTTAAAAATTTGTTTGATGCGTCACCCATTACAAATTGTTCCTCCCACCATCCTAAGTATGTGTTGGCATATGTTGGGGCGCATGCTGCCCCCATTGCCGTACCCCGACATTGCAGGTAATATTTACCGTCAAATACAAAATAATTATGGAATAGAACAAATTCTAATAGTTGAAGAAGGAATGTTCCAAAATCAGTACGCTCATTTTTATTCAAAAAATACTCCACTGCTCCTATCCCCTTGTCATGTGCTATGCTGGTATATAGCGATTCTATGTCGCCTGTAGCTATCCATGAGTTTTTAGTAAGGGTCACATCATATATTTTTCGTAATACATCTGGGGTATCTTGCAGATACGATGGGAGTTCTGTTGCAAAGTGTCTTAGATGTACGTCCAGGAATTTGCTGGCCTGTTCTGACAGGCCATTGATCCCGGAGACTATTGGTCTTCCAGGTGGGCAACGTTCATCTTTGTGAATTTTAGGTATTATATAATATGTTGGTATTATAGGTTTATCCACTTGTAAATATTTATACTCTGTTTTGCAAATTACGCCCTCCTTGACAGCTGCATTGATAATCTGATCATATTGCTTTTTAAATTGTGTTGTTGGATCAGATAGTAGTTTCTTATAGCAACTCTGGTCGTCCAATTGTCTGCAGGTTTCCTGGATGTACATTGTTTTCGGCCACAGGACTATGTTGCCGCCCTTTTTTTTTATGACGATGTCATCCCATTGTCGTATCTCCCATAGGGTTCTTTGTTCTTCTTCACTCATGTTGGTAGTAGAGTATTTAGTAGACTGTTTGTTCATCAGTTTATCTAAATCTTGAGAGACTAATTTTGTGAATGTATGAACTTCTGGGCTTAATTGTTCTGAGGGGCAGAAGCGTGACTTTCTCTTACATATCTCTCTCTTATTGTTTATTGTAGGAGTTATGGTAGACTCATCTCTCAGAGATTGTAAATTGAGAATTGCGTCCATATTCCTCCTCCGTCCATTCTACCAAAATGTCACCACTCTCTGCTTGTTGATCTAGAGGTGGGATCATATTATCAAGTTGTGATTTCACGATTTTTTGTTCCACATATCGTATGTCACTTAGTGAAGCAGATGAATTTGACTGTGGACTAGTTGGAGGTATATCTACCATTGTTAAGGAATGATCAGCCTTCTCATGGAAGAATTTTTTTTAATAATAATTTCCTAGAGAATAATTTCAAATTCTTCTCCCATGAAAAACGATCAAAATGAGCAGTAGGAGAAAAAGATAACCCCTTACTTAAAAGATCAATGCATGTTGGACTTAAAATTTTGTCTGAGAGGTTAATGATCCTCATTGCTGTCTCTTTTTCTATTTCTGTTTTTGATTTTTCCTGGTTCTCATATTCCCTCCTTTCGTACCCCAATGGTTCCTGCCTTTGGGATTTCTTCCGCCCCCTTCTGATTGATCTCTTCCTTTTTGGGTACCATCTAGAGGGTGGTCTGACCCTAAAAAATGGTCTCCCCTGAGGTTGTCTCCACCTATGGCAAGAGAATCTTTCGATTCATCTGTATATGTTGACTCTATATCTGAGGACGATTGTTGTCCTCTAATTTTTGGGCGTCTGGAAGGTCTATAAATTGCGGTTTTTCCCACAGGAATACGTTATTAGTTGCATAGTCCTTCTTGTCCCTGAAGAATTTTGATCTCTTGATGTCTACTATAGAGTCCTCAAATCTTTTTAGATCCTTTTTGAGTTTTTCATAGGACTGTAGAAATTCTTCATCTCTTTCCCATTTTTTAAGCTTTTTACTAAGTTCCGAAATATCTTTCTCACATTTTTCCAAGACTATATTGTCATGTTTGGTAAGTATCCTAAGAAGTTCTGTGGAGCATTTATGCAAGACCATCTCCCATTCTGTTTTTAGGTCTTCTGTGATCAAATCATATGTGGGGAAGACCTTTGGGCGTAACCCTCTAGGTGTGATCTTATGTTTTAAATAATTCTCAAAGGAGAACAATTCCCACCAGGCTTTAGTTTGTTTGTACAGTATAGATTTAAGCTGTGATAAGCCGCCCGGAGTGAATAACCCCAGAAACGCGTCAGGTGACTATACCAGCCCGGACTAATATTGTGCACCTATATCTTATATGCTTCTGGAGGATCCGGCTATCACATATACTCCAAAAGGAGAAACTACTCGCTGCTACCATTGCCACGATTTATGGCAACTTAGATGCTACCCACGGTGCCATACGATCTATCTATGGACTATGGACTATTTCTTTGCTTATAGCATTTGAAGTATTCCAGTGACTGCCGGCTTATACACTTAGCCGGCACAAATATACTGCACGCCGCTCACTGTTCACATACGAGCGTGCCGACTGCCTGTCATCTCTCACAGACGGCACCTCTACACAGCAGAACCACGTGGATGCTGTTATTTACATCAACGGACCACGGACATCTAACCGTATATAAAGTCTCTACTTGTAAAGTCTCTACTTATGCCTCAATAACATCTATCGGAGGAACTTGATATTTATCAGCATTTATCAATTGCCATCTGTGGGGGTTACGAATCATACCTAATCTGGTAATATCAGTGACTATTTTTACATCCCTATTTTTTCACTGCAGTGTTTTTTGTTTTTTGTTTTATGTAGATATTTATCTACCGGTAGTCCTATCCTCCTAGCTATCAATAATATAAGCACTCATATCCCTTGATCTGTGTCCGGCCGGCATATTGATCTTACATTGGGCTGCAATTTTAATACATGTTTTTTCTTTTTTCTTTTATTATATTTATTTATATGCTGCTATATTAATTACATTAAATATTGCTATTAATAAATAAAAAAATTCCATTAATTTATTCACATATCATCTAGCGCTTTTCTTATTATTACACTTTGTTCCTGAAAGGTAGACTGACATAGCCCCCTTCTTTTATTGCTCAGGTCCTTGTTCCTTAGCATTATTTAAGTTAGATGTAAACAAAACCTCAGGGATGTAGTGCTGCTATATAAGAGAACAGTAATGCTAATTAGACTAGGAGACTTACAGCGCACTAAACAATCTGATGGTGTTAGGTA
>WWET01009495.1:0-14137 GCA_011038615.1 Limnodynastes dumerilii
GGTCAAAAATCCAATTTCTTTTCAAACCAAGATATATATATATATATATATCCAATATTATGTATGTGCTCTGTGATGCATTTTATATATACCATACATGTTTTTCATTCACATTATGATCAATTGAATTTATGTTGAAAATGTTAATGGAAAGCAATGCAGTTATATAATGTAATCATTAACATTTTTAAAGTATCATGTAAAAGTTATGTTTTAAATTTTGTCTTCCTGATCTCAGATATCTTTTAGACATCATTCCCCAATTATTGAATTGTAACCACCAAAGTGGTATTTGTTTTTCTTACACACAGTATAAAAAACAGCTAGCTGCGACAACTCCTGCTTAGCTTTTTCAACTACCTAACCAGGGATTTCACCTACGCTATGCTCACATTCACAGTCCATTCATAAAAAAAAAAAACCATAAGACATTTACAAATGGTGGTGGGAACAAAATAATAAATAAAAAAAATGTGGCTGTTTAAGCTTGTAATGTGACATTGAAGAAAATACTGGCAACTTTAATATGTTTGGTTTTTCATCTACACACAATAATAGGGAAATCTATATCGATCATCAGAAATATTAAAACTGTGTACAGCATGTGTGTTATATAGTATGGAGCTATATAGAAGCTCCCTACAGTTTCTCACTGTGGAGGAACAGAAATGTAGGGCATAGATTATAGACAGAGGTATGAAGATTGTTCAGTATGCAGAACAGGGACAATTTGAGTAATTAAGCTGCAAAACCTGCCTTCCACTGAAGTATGTCTGAATGGAGGAACGGCTGGGAGGTTATCTCTTGTGCTGCTCCACAGGCTAAATGTCATCTGCTGGCTGCAAAACATTACTGCAGCCTTATTTCACAAATTCCAAAATACGCATCTGGCGGAGATCATTAGTGCCAACCATACATAGCTCGCTGTGGCGGTATTTTAGACACATTACGTGTTACATCTGCATTACCTCCCAACCTTCATCATCAAATGAGCAAAGATCTGCTTCCCATTGTACATGGAAATAATTCAGAGACATCTCTGGTACAGCTGCCACAAGATGAGAGTATATTCCAGAAATTACACGGTCCTCTCCAATGTCACTCAGTCCTGATCTGATTGGAAAAACCATCAAAGTAGGAAAAGTGGAGTGGAACTGGGCAATTAATGCATATTTTAACCATAGGTAATTAAACCATATAGAGGTAGAAAGGGAGAATTCTGATTGCAGCTGCGAGTGTCTTGAAAGTAGTATCTTCAAATATTTGATAAAAGGTAGAAACCTCATGCCTAAGTTAGGCCCTAGACACCTCATCTAAGTTAGGCCCCAGAGCCCTCAAACCCTCTCAAATTAGAAAAAACACCATTAAACCAGAGTGGGGTAGCAGGGTAAGCATTGCTGCCTCCGAAAAGAGCATGGGTTCAGGACCATATACTTTGTGCTTGTAAAATAATAGGTGCCGAATTTATGAGGATACAAACAATCCAGCAATACCTGGGAAGGAAGGTAGTGAAAGCCCTTCTGTTAAACTAAAGCCAAATGAAGGTCTCCATGAGATTACTCAGGGACCCAGTCCTTCAAGTGTGATAATTGAGCAGTATAGTATAGTAGAAGGTTAGGGAGCACCATGCCTCCTCTCATTCTAGATCTGCTTAAATTCTCTCTGCTTATTCTAGCTCGTTTACCCCTCCATACAAATGAAGTAATTAACTAAGTAAACAATTTGTGTTTGATGGGAACAAATGATTGGAAAAATACATACAGCAGTTTGGGCTGCACAGTCATTTTAATCAGATTAACTCTACCCATAGCAGTAAGAGGCAGTTTACGCGAAGTTGTAATTCTGGCTTCTAGTGCATGGATTAGGAGGTAGCAAATTTAGAGAACAGAACTCACACACAGTGCATCTGGAAAGTATTTACAGCGCTTCACTTTTTCCACATTTTGTTATGTTACAGCATTATTCCAAAATGGAATAAATTAATTTTCCCCCTCAAAATTCTACACACAATACCCCAAAATCACAACGCGAAAAAGTTTTTGGGAAATGTTTGAAAATTTATTAAAAATAAAAAATCACATGTACACAAGTATTTACAGCCTTTGCCATGAAGCTCAAAATTGAGCTCAGGTGCATCCTGTTTCCACTGATCATCCTTGAGATATTAATACAGCTTAATTGGAGTCCACTTATTAGAAATTCTGTTGATTGTACATGATTTGGAAAGACACACACCTGTCTATATAAGGTCCCACACTTGACAGTGCATGTCAGAGCACAAACCAAACAAGAAGTCAAAGGAATTATCTGTAGACTTCCGAGACAGGATTGTCTCAAGGCACAAATCCGGGAAAGGGTACAGAAAAATATCTGCTGCTTTGAATATCCCAATTAGCACAGTGGCCAGAACTCTTCCTAGAGCTGGCCGGCCGTCTAAACTGAATGATCGGGAAAGAAGGGCCTAGTCAGGGAGGCGATCAAGAACCCGATGGTCACTCTGTCAGAGCTACAGCATTTCTCTGTGGACAGAAAAGAACCTTGAAGCAATCCACCAATTAGGGCTGTATGGCAGAGTGGCCAGACAGAAGCCACTCCTTAGTAAAAAGCACATGGCAGTCCGTTTGGAGTTTGCAAAAATGCACCTGAAGGAGTCCAAGACCATGAGAAACAAAATTCTCTGGTCTGATGAGAAAGAATGAACTCTTTGGCGTGAATGCCAGGCGTTATGTTTGGAGGAAACCAGGCACTGCTCATCACCAGGCCAATACCATGATACAGTGAAGCATGGTGGTGGCTGTATCATGCTGTGGGGATGTTTTTCAGTGTCAGGAACTGGGAGACTAGTCAGGATAGAGGGAAAGATGTACAGAGACATCCTGAATGAAAACATGCCCCAGAGCGTTCTTGACCTCAGACTGGGGTGATGGTTAATCTTTCAGCAGTACAACGACCCTAAGCACACAAGCAGGACAACGACCCTAAGCACACAACCATAATATCAAAATTAGTGGCTTCAGGACAACTCTGTGAATGTCCTTGAGTGACCCAGCCAAAGCCCAGACTTGAATTTGATTGAACATTTCTGGAGATATCTGAAAATGGCTGAGCATCAACACTTCCCATTCAACCTGATGGAGCTTGAGAGGTGCTGCAAAGTGGAATGGGCAAAACTGCCCAAAGATAAGTGTGCCAAGCTTGTGGCATCATCCAAAAAGAATTGAGGCTGTGATTGCTGCCAAAGGTACATTAACAAAGTATTGAGCAAAGGCTGTGAATACTTATGTACATGTACTTTCTTTTTTTTAATTTTTAATAAATTAGCGAAAATCTCCCTAAATCTTTTTCACGTTGTCATTATGGAGTATAAATGTGTCATTTTGAGGGGAAAATAAAATTTATTCCATTTTAGAACAAGGCTGTGACAACAAAATGTGGAAAAAAGTGAAACGCTGTGAATACTTTCCGGATACTCTGTATCATTAGAGATTGTAATACCCAGGTATTTAAGTTGTACATTGTAGCAGATAGGTAATTAAGGGAGTCTTAGGGGCTGCGCCTCTCGTAGGCATTATGTCTGATTTATCCCAGTTAATCATAAGCCCAGAAAACAATCCAAATTTGTTAACAGTTTGAAGGAGAGCTGCGATTGAGCCCTGTGTGTCAACAAACAAGTATCAGTAGAACAGTATATAGAGTAATTTTATCTTTAATGTCCCTGCAACAGTCCTTCTAATCCTAGTATAAGCATAAACAATGGACATCCCTGCATAGTGCCCCTTCCTAGTTCAAACCCTTCAGAAACATGACCATTGATGCATACCTGGCCAATGGGGTTGAATATAATGCCTTAATCCACTTATTGAATTAAGAACCTAATTTTATTTTCACCACCACAGCTCAAAAGTAAGGCCATTCTACAGAATTGAATGCTTTAGCAGCATCCAGGGAGACCACCACCTCCTCTGAATCCTCTGGATGCTGCATATGCAGGTGGGTGTACAAACGTCTCAGGTTGATACAAGTAGATTTTTTGGGCATGAAGCCAGTCTTATCTGGGTCATGAACTCTTCCACCACTTGAGTTAGCCTATTAGAAAAAAATTTAACAAACATTTTAATATCTGTAGTCAAGAGCAAAATGGGTTTATACGAGTCTGCTGAGGCAGGTTCCTTTTCTGGTTTCAGGATTACCATAATAAGAGCTTCTCGCATAGATGTGGGAATAGATCCCTCCTTCTGGAATTGACTAAACAAATAGAGTAATCTGGGCATAAAGAAGTCCCTATAAGATTTATAGACCTCCACAGGGATGCCATCTAACCCAGGTGCTTTCCTAATAGGAAATGAAATGTGATCTCTAGCTCATTCATTTCTCTAGGAGAATTTAAGAAGGATTGGCTAGCACTCGACAATTGCGGTAGGGAGATGGCAACTAGAAATTCAATAAATTCCACAGACCTGTAACAAGCTCTGGAGGCGTAGACTGCTTTATAATGATCTAGCAAGACCTGCGTAATTTCAGGGACCGTACATTGTATGTCAGCGTCTCTATCTTTTATTGATGAAATAACTATGGTTGAGTGTACATCCTTAGATGGATAAGCCAAATAGCTGCCACATCTTTCAGACTGACCATACCAAGCACGTGTGGAGAATAGGAGTATCCTTTTGGATTTTGCTAATAAATATTTGGAGTAGGATTTTTTGGCAATGTAACCAGTCCAGGCTATCTGATTGAGCTCTAGTATTAAGATAGACAGATAGATTCTAAAGACTGACACTCTTTTTGGAGATCTAGTTCTTGCTGTTTGGAATCTTATTACCAGATGATTTTTATACATACTGTACATAAAAACAAAAAGCACTTAACAACCCCACCTTGCAGGACAGCAGACCTGCTTCACCCAACCCTCCCCAACAAACCCTGAAGAAACTCAGAAGCTACCCTGAAGCGAAACCTAGGATATGCAATGACATTCTATTACAGCATGTTTAACATAACCTACTTTCTCATCAGTGCAGAGGCCAATTAAGAATGCACCTCACTAAGCTTAATACAATAGGTGAACTGATATAGAAAACGCTAAAGTGGGAGGTTAATTAATATCATCTATGGAGTGGGACTCATCCTCCTCTAAATTGATTGCATAAATGAAATTTCGTCAAGGCTTTTCTTTGTGTACACAAATATTTTTCATGTTGCGCCGTACTATTAATCAATGCCTTTCACTTATATAACGAGGAGGGATCAGATGCCATCCAAGTTCTAGCCACAGTGACCTGAGCCAAAGTATATTTAGTAAGCACTGTTCACACAAGTTCCTAAAAGGACACTCCAAAAAAGGCATATCTTTGGGTACAATGGAGGGTGCGCATATTAGAAGTGTGACAGATACAAGCCCATATTTTATTCCAAAAACCCATTACCAAAAGGACACTCCTACAATATGTGCCAAAAACAAGCCCCTGAATTCCCACACTTGAAATTGAGAGGATGTATGTGCCTCAAATTTCGGAAGGCCTACAGGAGTATGATACACACGATGTAGCACATAAAAATGTACCTGCTGAAAGCTTATACAAGCGGTAGTCACCTTGGTACTATATAACGGCTGTAGCCACTCAACAGATAACTGGCCCAATTCAGCTTCCCAATTTAGTTTAAGTAGGGTAAAGCATGCAGAAACATCTCTGCAGCAAGGGTGCTACAAACATAGGAGATTGCTCTCCACTGGAGCGACTCACCCAAGAGAGCATGGATTGGGGAAGCCTAAAAATCTAATGATAAGTCCCTGAGCTACGCTGATAATGCATGTCGTAGGTAACGAAAAAAGGCAGATCTGGGGATAGCAAATTCTTGTTGGAGGTGTTCAAATGATTTGAGAGTAACCGAAGAAATACAGCTAGCCTACTGACTGAAGCTCAAACCGACCCCACCAATTATCTTGGCTCAAAACCCTGAGCTCCCTGAAGGATTTATTGTGCCATAACGGTGACCCCAGGTCCACCCACACTCCCTGCAAGAGGCCATGTTCATATCTCCACACCAACACTGCCTGACGAACTAATGGAGTAGCCTTCTTACACAAATTACCTGCCAACAAGACCTGTAGGGGGTCGTGATTGGGCTGGGACAAATGCACCAGTTTTGTGACTAGTGGGTCTGGATTAGGCAGTCTGAGCCATCCAGTCAAATGAACAAACTGAGCCGCTACATAAATGAGCTTCACATTAGGGAGGGCCAAACCTCCTGCTGATTTGGATCTACATAAAGTGGCTAATTTATGTTTAGGCTTGTGCCACGCCCATATAAGAGTGGAAGAGAGACTATTTATACCCGCAAAGGTCTTGTTGGTGAAATAGACTGGGGAATGCTGTAGAACATATAAGTACTTAGGCAGCATCACTATCTTGCCCTGCCTGTCATAGTTAATGGGAATTTTCCCCAAACATGAGCTTTCCCTTGGAGGTACTTTATTTATAGGGGAATATATTCCAACACATTCTTAGATCTTAATTCCGAGGTATTTAAAACAATTTGTCCACTGAAGGGGAGATGTGCTGCATTTGCTGAGAAGCCTGTTGGCCAAGTAGAAAATGTAAAACTTCCCCCAATTAGCCCTTAGACTAGAAAACACACCAAACTCATCCACCACTCATAGAAGGCCCTCCATGGAACGCTGTGCATCGTCCAAAAATCAACGTTATCAGCATACAAAGCGATAGTGTCCTTTTTGCCATCAGCCTCAAGCCCCTGAATGGCAGAATGGGAACGAACGAAGCATGCTAGCGGCTCAATGGCCAGAGCAAATAATGCTGGTGACAACGGGCAACCTTGACGCATGCCATGACCCAGCGTAAAAGGGGATGATGTATGTTCATTAATACATATTCTAGCTGCTGGGGCAGAGTATAGGAGTTGGATCCACTTAATAAAACCAGGCCCAAACCTGAAACTAATTATCACCTCCCATAGAAATGACCATTCCACTGAAGCAAATGCCTTGGCAGTGTAATCACTAAGTACAGTAGCCAAGCTAACAACCTCCAGCATATCAGTTCAAGACACTGGCCCATACTTCTTAAAGATGAGAAACTGAAAACCCTCCTACCACCCAAACCCCAAATGAATTTTAAGAAAGCGGACAACTTGCGAAGCATATTAGTCCCCAGTGCCTACAAAACTAAATCCGAACCCCTTAACACCTGGCTAAATGACAATGTACCAGGTTTTATCCACTGTTTAAACTGTATCTGCTGTAAAACCATCACTCAAAGATCAACCAAAAAAATTCAAACTTTCAAATCCAACCACAACGGAAAGGAGTTTAAAGTTAAAGAAAAGAGAACATGCAGCACCAAAGGAGTTATATACCTGCTACAATGTCCATGCGGATATCAATATGTGGGAAGGACTACAAGAGCACTAAAACTCAGAATTGCGGAACATATACGAAACATAAAAAACAAAATGACTACACAGAGTGTCTTGGAGTTCCATGACAGTAACCCAAATCTATTGACCTTTATTGGATTTCAAAAAGTATCAAAACCATGGAGGAGGAGGAGACTATACCTCCATTATCTCCAAGGAAAAAACTAGATGAATTTTTGAACTGGAAACTCTCACCCCCAAGGGTCTTAATGTGGACTTTGACCTTGCATCCTTTTTATGAGGTACCCTTTCATTCGGTCCTCCCGTCCCCATTCCTCACCCAATTCTTTCCTTCCTAGCCACCTCTGTCACATCATAAGCTCCTTTCCTTTTTTTTCTTCTGTTCCGTATAATATTCTATGCCTCAAATACCATTAATCCATACCCTTTTTCATACAATGATATCTATTTGAACCCTCTGTTATCATACAATGATGTCTCTTTGAATATTATACAATGATGTCTCTGAATATTGTAACAATCGCAAAAAAGGTTACCCCTACACTTGCAATATGAAGAATGAGTATGTGAAGATTAATATAAATTATATTATTAAGAATGCTTTCTCTACCAGCCATAATAAATGTTTTTATTTATGTGCATGTGCATATTTCCAACTTTGAGGAAAAACGTATTGCCAGACTAAGGACGGCACTGTTCACCATGCATCTATTTGCATATTCATGACCCCTGGCCACTTATTCCCGCCATTGGCGCACCATCCCCCTTTATGCCCATCAATTCACTGACTGTCCCGATCGTTACCCTCTCCATTGCTCCCTGAGGAAGCCCAGAAGGGTGAAACATGTTGGAGCTGTTTATGTCCCTCTAAAATGCTTCATTGCAACAGGACCTCTCCCTGCTCACCCCTCCATCTGCAAGGACCGAATTTCGGAATAGCGCCAGCATAACAGCCAGGAACAGCATCCAGGAGGAAAAGGCAGCCGAGGACTCCAGCGAGGTACAGAAAGACTGACAGGCACAGGTGAGCTCCCCATAGCCTCTATCAAGTCCCTTACCGATAAGGTGTGCACTCTATTTCATTGGAGAGACGGACCATCGGCACTTTCTTACGGGGAAAGCGCTTATTAACAAGAGACATTTCTATTGTTTCTTTTATGCGTTTACTCTACTTCTGCATCTGCATTTCAATTACCGCTCTCAGCAGCATAACCTATGAGCTTACAGAGCTTTGCAACATTGTTACCAAGAACACTTGAATTGTGATTGATCTCTCTCTACAGCTACTGGCTAATTGCTCTTTATACGAACTGAACATTTGACACAATGTCTAGGGTAACTTATTCCTATGAACTGAACTTTTGGCATATAGCGGTTTTTATTGTTACCTATGGTGATTTATCCCTACAGCTACTGGAGAATCACTTTCTATCCGGACTCCTTAATATTTTGGTATACTTTATACAGGAACTGGAATAGTGTTTCATTTTGCTGTATTTCCTGCCTATAGGGATTTAACTTCAAAGGTTTAATACTGATACCTTACCTTCTGTTTATTTTTATTACTTATAATATTCAGTTTGTTTAACAATAAATATTGTTTTTACCTCATTTTATATCTCTTCCATACCCCTTTCTCTTCCATCTGGAGCTCCTAGGGCACAATATCCCTTATCGTGGTATCTGGAGATGACTGAACAACCTTCTAAGGTTGGTAGTGGTGGATTTTAACGGCACAAATCCAGTTTGGTCTGAGTGAATAACCTGCAACATTACAGTGTTAAGCCTAAAAGCAAGCAGTTTAACTAGGATTTTAACATCCGTTGAAAGCAAGGAGATGGGGTGATACGAATCAGGATTTAGGGGGTCCTCATCAGGCTTCAGCAGCACCACTATCAGAGCTTCTGACATGGAGGGGGAAGTTTTCCAAAATCATAGAGTTTATTAAAATACGCAGGACACAAAACTGTGGAAAGGTTTTAAAGGCTTCCATTGGGGTCCCACCAACCCTGGGGGCCTTGTGATTTGGGAAGGATTTAGGACTGCCTGTAAGCTCTCCTGTCGGAAAAGGTACTTCCAGCAGATTCACTGCTTCCTGAGATAGTCTAGGCAGGGTAACCCAGTCCAAATAACCCCTGAGTTGATCAGTGGAATACTTTACCTGTGTGGAATATAGTGTTCTGTAGTACTTGTTGGCGATATCCTCACCCTTGAAGTAACATTGTTGTTATGCATTATAGCCGGAATAACACTGCTACCCTGTATGTCCCTTGTCAAGAATACCATATAACTACCCCCCATATAAGGAGTGTCCTGCAAGCAATAGACGTCTTTTAGATTTTTCAAAAAGGTGATCTGCCCACTGCTTCTGGACCCTGAGCCAATCCTCCCTACTCTCCACAGTACCAGAAGAGAGATAACGAGATTCCAAGTTGCTGCATTGTTGCTCCAAGTCCTTCTCCTCTTTAGGATTAAAAGCTTTAAATCCTGCTAATTGTTTACTAAAGGTCCCTCCAAGAACCAACTTAAATGCCTCCCAGTCGAGTGTTAATTTTATCAAAATATTCCTCCCATATGGCGATTAAGTCAAGCCCGGTACCCATCTGACTTAACCAGAGAGGGTTTAGTTTCCAGAATGTAATCCTTTTATTTTTCCCCTATATTTACCACCATTTGAACTGGTGAATGATCTGAGATCCCCCTAGTGAGAAATTCTGTGTGTTACCTGTGTCGCTATATTTTCAGACATTACATTTAGATCAATACAGGACAGCATGTGAGGCACAGGAGAATAGAAGGAAAACTGTTGCTCAACTGGGTGCCGCATACATCGCACGTCCACCCAACCCAACTCCCGCACCAGCCTAGAGAAAGGGGTGGAGCGCAAATCTGCTCCACTGCGCTGATTATTCCACTGCTCAAGAACCTTCTCCAAAACATTATTGAAATCACCCATACAAATTACCGGGGTATCTGAAAATAGTGAAATGAAGTTGGCCACCTTCCCGAGTATATCGTTATTATAACAGGGCAGAATATACACACCTAGTATAAGTATTGCTACAGTATTAACTGTTGCACTAATGAAGACAAACTGCAGTTGTTTGCTAATTAATAAGGAGACACCTCTAAATTTGGAGTATAAAGTGTAGTAAGCCCACCCCACCCAATGTTTTTTTTTTTGTTTTTTTTTTAAACAAACCACATTTGTATTGTACTTCTTAATCTGAGATAACACTAGGGTGCGTTTAAGCTCATCATTAAAACCTCTAGAATTCCAAGTAAGGAAATGCAATCCCATCCCCCGACCACGACTAGATAATGCAATCAGAGATACTAAATAAGGGCATCACACCAACAAGGGCCATCGACTGCACTGTAAAATACAGATCACACCAACCACTATAGAACAGATATTGAGTGACGCACAGAAACTTATTTCCAAGGGAACCTTTAAAAACCCATAACCCATTCTGAATTCCCATCCTAAACTATGAGATACCTTTTGCCCGAACCGGCAAAGCTCCCTTGTTCTCTGGACATTTACTTACTTGCTCCAGTCCGGCAGAGTCCAGTCCTGCTCCGTTGTTCTCTGGACATTTTTACCTGCTCCAGTCCGGCATACTCTGGTCCTGCTCCGTTGTTCTCTGGATAATTACTTATCTGCTCCAGTCCAGCATAGTACGGCCCTGCCCAGAATACCACTTGAGTGCTATTGTGACCATATTGTACTACTACACCTGTTCTCTGAGTGCTTGTACCTATACGTACCAACCGTTCATGATACAAGCAAGCCTCCTTTTCAACCTTCTCGTCTGTAACTACGTGACAGGTCCTAAAAACCCTGTGGCCATGACAGCGATGTTCTGTTTCTCCAACATGCTTCCTTTCTCGATATAGGTCTTGTCGGATAATGGACAAGTACACTTGCATCTCTCCTATTTTCCCCATCAGTCTCTTTTCAGAAGCAGAGAATTAAGTAAGGATTTGATGCAAAGTAGGGCCCTCCTCCTCAGTAGTTGTATGCTCGTCTAGCATCTCCAGTGTGCTAGATGAGCCCGCAGAGTCAGGCGGATTGTTATGAGTAGATTGGCGTGCGTAGCGCTCCATTTTAACTGCAGCAGCCACTGTATAGCCTGTTCTGCCCATCGTTGCCCAGATATGAGAGCACCGGCGTGTATTGTAATTCCAAAAACAAAGACCAGACACACCGCAGGTTATAGTCAAAGCGCTGTAGTTGTAAATGAGGAGACCATTCACAGGGACTGTTATCTAATGTGCAGAGATAGCAGAACATTAATAGATTTCTATACGTGAACCTCAGGCGCAATTATATAGCAAGGATACAGTTGGATACAGGATACAGTTGTAAACGATGCAGCAGCTCACAAAAACGGTGATGACAAATGTAGATTCCTGTACAGACCACAAAGCAATATATGTAGCAAGAGACTGTAATGCTTATTATATTATATACCTTTATACAGTAGTGCTGAAGCACAGCGCAAGGGACTGCACTATTGTAAGTGACACTGCAGCTGTCAGAAGCTATGCTCGAAATGCATTGTTACTAGGCACTTGTAAAATTCCAGATTATGAACTGCCAGCCATGAACCAAACCTCAAAAAAGTTTAATTGTAAATGATGATAAATTAGGAAGGAGTTTAAACAAGAAAGGAGTTTAAAGCAGGACCAGGCTAGCTAAGGTTAGTAGTTTCAAATACACTGTAGGCCAAGGGGGGATAAGTTATACATAATAAGATGAGTGGGAGCAGGACTGAAAATCTCACTCAATGTCCCGTCTTGTCATATGTATGCACACTTGAAGCGTGTTCCAAGGTACATTCCTCTACGAGAAATGTGAGCACTTGGTCTCTTTGGAAGCCCAGGTAACTGATCTAAAGCAGACCATTGCAACATTGAGAGAAA
Source organism: Limnodynastes dumerilii (assembly GCA_011038615.1). Taxonomy (NCBI): domain Eukaryota; kingdom Metazoa; phylum Chordata; class Amphibia; order Anura; family Limnodynastidae; genus Limnodynastes; species Limnodynastes dumerilii. The sequence continues at coordinate 12,325 of WWET01009495.1, forward strand.
TTGCAAATCTTGGGCAGAGTCTACAGCTTACTGTTGATGCTTTAGCTAAGCCGCGTGAAGCAGAGACAGAAGAGGATGCACAGGTAAGCAGCTGGGTAACAGTTAGAAGAGGTGGCAGGGGAAGGAAGAGGCAGGCCAGTGCTGAGCTGAGCAATCCCAGCAGATTCGCCAGACTGGATGAAGATACTGTGGAAGGCTGTTCAGTAGTGGCAGGGCTGTGTGAGACTGCTTCCTCTAGCAGCCAGGGGAACAGTCTCTCAGACTTAGAGGGGACCAATAGTAATCAGAGACCTAGAGAGATTATGGTAGTAGGGGATTCAATTATTAGGAAGGTAGATAGGAAAATCTGTTACAGGGGCCGTGCATGCCGAACCTGGTGCTCAAGTTTGACATACCGCAGATCGTGTGGACAGATTGTTGGGAGTGGCTGGGAATGACCCAGTGGTCTTGGTGCATGTTGGTACCAATGACCGGGTTAGAGGGAGATGGGGTGTCCTTAAGAATGATTTCAGGGACCTGGGTCGCAAACTTAAGGCAAGGACATCCAAGGTCGTATTTTCAGAAATACTACCTGTGCCACACGCTAGTCCAGGGAGGCAGAGGGAAATTAGGGAGGTTAATGCATGGCTAAGAGATTGGTGTAGGAAGGAGGGTTTTGGGTTTTTAAAGCACTGGGCTGTTTTCTCAGTTAGATGCCATCTTTATTGTCGTGATAGATTGCACCTGAATGAGGAAGGGGCTGCTGTGCTAGGGGAGAGAATGGTTAGAAGGTTAGAGGAGATTTTAAACTAAGTTTTTGGGGGTGGGGCAAGAAAGTATTTATGGGATAGACATTGGGTGCAGTAGGGGGGAATATAGTAAGAATCAAGAGGGTGGAGAGGGGGGAAAAGGAAGCACAGCTGTTAAGAAGGTGCCCTTGTTAAAACCAGTAAGAAAAACAACCTTAGCAAAGGAAAAAGGAATAACAAAGGGAGAAAATAAGACTTAAATGTGTGCTTGCAAATGCAAGAAGCCTGTCAGGTAAAATGGGGGAGTTAGAACTAGAAGCAATGAAAGAGCAATATGATATTATAGGTATTACTGAGATATGGTGGGATGATACACAGGACTGCACAGTCAACTTGGAGGGCTATACTCTGTTCAGGAGAGATAGGGTAAATAAAAAGGGAGAAGGATTATGTCTTTATGTTAAGCCAATGTTAAAACCAAGTATACAGGAAGTTATCTATGAAGGAATTGGTGATAATATAGAGGCATTGTGGGTGGAAATATCCAGTGGAAGATCAAAGAAATTTCTGATAGGGATATGCGATAAACCACCAAATATTAATTTAATTGAGTAAGCCCAACTTATACAGCAAAATAAAAAGGCAGCACAGCTAGGTCAAGTTTTAATTATGGGGGATTTTAATTATCCAGACATTGATTGGAGTACTGAGACTTGTGGTACAGTTAGGGGAAAAGGGTTTCTGAGCATGCTAAAAGACCATTACATGTCCCAATTAGTAGAGGAACCAACTAAGAAGCGGTCTATACTGGACCTAGTAATAACAAATAATGTAGAGGTTATATCAAATATTCCAGTAAGGGAACACTTAGGAAACAGTGATCATAATATGATCACATTCGAGATTAGTTTCCAGAAGCAACAGTATAAGGGATTAACTAGGACTTTAAATTTTAGAAAAGCTAATTTTAATATGCTAAAGGAGTCTATAAAAGACATAGACTGGGATGCAGTTTTGGAAGAAAAAAATACAGAAGAAAAGTGGGCTGTCTTCAAAATTATGTTAGAAACATATACACATAAGTT
>WWET01009496.1:11541-27072 GCA_011038615.1 Limnodynastes dumerilii
TGATGGAGGGACATGTATATTATTTATTATTGATGGAGGGGCATGTATATTATTTATTAGTGACGGAAAGGCATGTATATTATTTATTACTGATGGAGGGGCATATATATTATTTATTATTGATGGATGGACATGTATATTATTCATTAGTGATGGAGGGACATGTATATTATTTATTAGTGATGGAGGGACATGTATATTATTTATTAGTGATGGAGGGACATGTATATTATTTATTAGTGATGGAGGGACATGTATATTATTTATTAGTGATGGAGGGACATGTATATTATTTATTAGTGATGGAGGGACATGTATATTATTTATTAGTGATGGAGGGACATGTATATTATTTATTAGTGATGGAGGGACATGTATATTATTTATTAGTGTCGGTGAGGCATATATATTATTTATTATTGATGAAGGGGCATGTATATTAGTTATTAGTGATGGAGGGGCATGTATATTATTTATTAGTGATGGAGGGGCATGTATATTATTTATTAATGATGGAGAAGAATGTATATTATTTATTAGTGATGGAGGGACATGTATATTATTTATTATTGATGGAGGGGCATGTATATAATTTATTAGTGATGGAGGGACATGTATATTATTTATTATTGATGGAGGGGCATGTATATTATTTATTAGTGACGGAAAGGCATGTATATTATTTATTACTGATGGAGGGGCATATATATTATTTATTATTGATGGATGGACATGTATATTATTCATTAGTGATGGAGGGACATGTATATTATTTATTAGTGATGGAGGGACATGTATATTATTTATTAGAGATGGAGGGGCATGTGTATTATTTATTAATGATGGAGAGGCATGTGTATTATTTATTACTAATGGAGAGGCATATATATTATTTATTAGTGACGGAAAGGCATGTATATTATTTATTACTGATGGAGGGGCATATATATTATTTATTATTGATGGATGGACATGTATATTATTCATTAGTGATGGAGGGACATGTATATTATTTATTAGTGATGGAGGGACATGTATATTATTTATTAGAGATGGAGGGGCATGTGTATTATTTATTAATGATGGAGAGGCATGTGTATTATTTATTACTAATGGAGAGGCATATATATTATTTATTAGTGACGGAAAGGCATGTATATTATTTATTACTGATGGAGGGGCATATATATTATTTATTATTGATGGATGGACATGTATATTATTCATTAGTGATGGAGGGACATGTATATTATTTATTATTGATGGAGGGGCATGTATATTATTCATTAGTGATGGAGGGACATGTATATTATTTATTATTGATGGAGGGGCATGTATATTATTTATTACTGATGGAGGGACATGTATATTATTAATTAGTGATGGAGGGGCATTTAAATTATTTATTATTGATGGAGGGACATGTATATTATTTATTATTGATGGAGGGGCATGTATGTTATTTATTAGTGATAGAGAGGCATTTATATTATTTATTAGTGATGGAGGGACATGTATATTATTTATTAGAGATGGATGGGCATGTGTATTATTTATTACTAATGGAGGGGCATATATATTATTTATTAGTGACAGAAAGGCATGTCTATTATTTAATACTGATGGAGGGGCATATATATTATTTATTAGTGACGCAGGGACATATATATTATTTATTACTGATGGAGAGACATGTATATTATTTATTAGTGATGGAGGGGCATGTATATTATTTATTAGTGATGGAGGGACATGTCTTATAAGATATTTTCAATCTATGGAGTAGGTATACCCTTCTAAGAAGTTTCTTGGATTTGAGGCGGATAGATGGGCCTGGTTAAAGATCCCCCTATTTTATTTGATTTTACTATTTTACTGTGTTCTGTTGAATTTTTATTTTTTGATTGATGTGTTCTCCTCCCCTTTTTCTCTTGATGTTATTCTTAGGTAGTGGGAGGATATTTATGCACGTGTCCCATGTAGATGGTATTTAGTGTTGTTCCTGGAATGTTTACTGATTATGATTAAAATGGGTATGTTCTATACCATATGTAAATGGTATCGGGCGGTTTGTCCTACATGTTGGTAGATATGTAGACTAGATACTAATTCAAGAAGGCTGCTAATTCAAAATCAATGTTATGGCCACCTGGTTGTAGGGTGCCCAGGTTGAAGATCCACTTACTTTCTGCTTGATTCAAGGTTTTCTGTCTATCTCCCCCTCTCCAGTTGTATTTAACCTTTTGTATTCCAATAAAGGATAGAGAGGATGGGTCCTTATTATGTTTCAACCTGTAGTGATCTGAAAGGCTGTGGGTTTCTTTACTTGCAGTAATATTTCTGATATGCTCTCCAATTCTTGTTTTTAAATCCCTGCAGGTCCTGCCTGTGTACTTCAGGCCACAGGGGCATGTAATCATATATATGACGTTCTTACTGTCACATGTTATTTTCTCCTTAATCTGGAATGTGTTTTCCCCTTTTGCATCTGTGAAGCTGGTGGTGGGCTTTGTGCATCTAATATTGGTTTTCCTGCATGCTACACATTTATTGCAGTGGAAAAAACCTCTTTGTCCACCTAACCATGTGGTATTTTGTGTTAAGGTGTCTTTTTTAATGGTGTTGCTGACTAGCTTCTGATTTAGATTGGGCGCCTTCCTGAAAATAATTTGCGGATTCTCAGGTAGAAATTCACTTAGTATATCGTCATTACAGAGGATATGCCAGTGTTTCCTAATGATCTGACGGAGTTTGGGTGCTGTATTTGAATATTCTGTGAGAAATGGCATCACCATTTCTTTTGTTTTGTCTTTTTTGTTTTTGTATTTCAGGAGTTCTTCCCTATCTGTGTCCCGTATTTCCTCCAAGGCATTTTTCACAAGGTCTTGGTTATATTTCTTTTCTAAGAAATCTTTTTCTAATTTGGTTGCTTGTTCTACAAATATATCAATATCCGTACAATTCCAACGGAGTCTGGTGAATTGGCCCTTGGGGATGTTTAATAACCAGTTTGGATTGTGGTTACTGGTTGAAAGAATGTAGCTGTTACAATCAACCTGTTTGAAGTGAGTTTTGGTTTTGATTTTATTATCCTGGATGTAGATGTCTAGATCCAAGAAGGTGGCCTGTTTATGACTGGTGTGGGTGGTGAATTCTAAATTCCTATCATTCTGATTGATGTGTGTTAGAAATCTGTTTAGGCTCTCCTGAGGGCCATCCCAGATGAACAACACATCATCTATGAACCGTTTCCATAGGACCAAATTTGCGCCAAACTCCGGGTGTCCCCAGATGTTGTCATGCTCCCATTTGCTCATGAACAAATTTGCGTAGCTTGGCGCAAATTTGGTCCCCATGGCGGTTCCCTATGTCTGTAAAAAGAATGTCCCCTCATACCACAAATAATTGTGTGTGAGGATGTATTCAATGCCTTTCACAAGAAAATCTATTTGTTTGGTTTGTAGGTTCTGACTCTTTTCTAAGAGGAATTGTGTGCTTTCCAGTCCATCCTTATGCCTAATGCAAGTGTACAGAGCTTTGACATCACTTGTCCCCAAAATATAGTGGTCCTTCCAATCTATACCTTTTAGAGTATTCAATACATGTGTTGTGTCTTTAAGGTATGATGGTTGGGCCTTAACCACTGGTTGCAAAAAGGAGTCTAGATATTGAGATAGGTTGGATGTTATGGAATTGATTCCAGATACAATGGGTCTACCCGGTGGTTTTTCTATGTTTTTATGCATTTTGGGCAGATAGTAAAATACCGGTATCTTGGGGTGTTGATTTAAGATAAAATTGTATTCATTTTTGTTCAAAATGCCCTCCTCTAAACCTTGTCGTAGGTATGAAATGAGTTGTACCTGGTATCTCTCTGTTGGGTTGTCTCTTAGGGGGGTGTATGTGTCTCTATTACCCAGTAAATTCGCCGCCTCTGCTCTATAGTCTTCTATATCTAATATGACTATACCCCCCCCTTTATCTGCAGGTTTAATGATTATCTTGGAGTTGCTCTGTAGGTCTTTTAATGCTTCTCTTTCTTTCCTTGTGAGGTTGTTGTTGTATGGGGTTCTCTTTTTATTGTTACTCTTTGAATTAATTTTTCTTAGGTCCCTCTCTACTAGTTTTTGTAAGGTATTTATACAGTCCCCTTTCAAGTAGGTGGGGCAAAAGGTCGATTTGGGTTTAAGAGAGGTGTGCTGGTAACTGTCTGGGGGTTGTGTATTAGCTATACATTCAGGTTGTTTTTTGTGAAAGAATTTTTTGAGAGTAAGACTTCTTATAAATTTGTGTAGATCTATGTACGTATTAAACTTGTTCAGGGTATTTGTTGGGGCAAATTTAAGTCCTTTCTGAAGTAGTGTTGTTTCTGATGTAGTTAGAGAGTGGGAACTCAGATTGAAAATGCCTGTCTTATCTGTTATTGGGGCTTCATGATTTTTGGTTCCCTTCTTGGCTCGATTTCCCCCTCCTCCTCTGACCCCTCTCCTTGTAGATCTGACCTTCTTCTTTTTCCTAATGTTGACATGTGTTTTACTCATTATCCTGTATACAGTCTATCTGTAAGTGTGCCCACGATTTATACTAGTACATATTCCCACTATACAGACGGCACCACGGGGGGACACGGATTATTGAGCGCCTGAATAAGAATAATTCTTCTTTTTGAATTCTTCAATCTTCCAGTATATTTATATACTATCACTTCTATATTTCTATACCTCCACTACTATATTTCTATACTATCACTTCTATATTTTTAAACCCCCACTTCTGTATTTCTTTATCTCCACTACTATATTTCTATACTGTCACGTCTATATTTTTATACCTCCACTACTACTCTACATTTCTATAACTCATTCTCTACAGAATATATCTATACCACCAATTTTATAATTCTGCACCTCCACTTCTATATGCCCACACCACACTTCTATATTTCTGTAACGCTGATTCTTAATCTCTATGCTTCCATTTCTAAACCACTACTTCTGTATTTCTATAACTCCACTTCTATATGTCTGTATCCAAACTTCTATGTTTCTATACCTCCACTTCTATATTTTGATACTGTCACTTCTATGTTTCGATAACACCACATCTATATTTCTATATCCCTTCTTTTATATTTCTAAGCCCCAATTTCTGTACTGTCACTTCTATATTTCTGTAATTTCTCTCCTTTTTTTCCCAGAATGTCACTTTTATGTTTCTATACCTCTACTTCGTTGTTTGTGCCCCCACTTTTATATTTCTGTACCTATATTTCCAGAATGTGACTTCTATATTTCTATACTTCCACTTAGATATTTCTAGAATGTCACTTCTGTTTTTCTAGAGTGTCACTTCTCTATTTTTATACCTCCACTTCTCTATGACAAAAATCCCTACTTCTATATTTCTAGAATGTCACTTCTATATTTATATATATATATATATATATATTTCTCTACTTATTTATGTCTGTAACTCCACTTCTATATTTCTGTACCTTCCCTTCTATATTTTCTGAAAGTATCTTATATATTTCTATGCCTCCACTTATTTATGTCTGTAACTCCAATATCTATATTTTTAGAATGTCACTTCTATATTTCTATACCTCCACTTCTATATGACTAAATCCCCACTTCTATATTTCTAGAATGTCACTTCTATATTTCTATACCACAGCTTCAAGATTACATTCCTATTGGCTATCTTTATTTAGTAACACTATCCCTAGATAGTGTAGAATCAAGTGTTGATTTTTTATTTAATTTCCTCACATTGGTTGTGTTTCCTAATCATTTCTTTTTACAGATGCATACTGTATATGAAAATAAATTTATATAATAATGGTCCAGCTAGTTATATAGGCTAGAATAAATCATAAAATGTTTTTATTTATGGAAAAATAACTTTGAGGAGTGATAGAAGGGGGTGGAGCAGAAGCACAGAATATGTGTGTGGACATGTAACACTTTCCTGGTTGCTGACGAAACACTCTGAATGGCTGAATGAGCTCTAAAATGGCGTCATACACCCTGGCTGGTCCATTGTGTGATATAGAGCACTTGCCCTTATGTATCAAACCCACTGTCCTATAGAGTGTAAGCCTGTGAGCAGGGCCCTCTTACCCACCCAGTCTGTTATTCCCCAGTATACGTAATCTGTGGGCGCTATATAAAAACCTGTTAATAAATAAATAAATAAATAAAATAACAAATGCTTGAGCTCAGTATCCAGACATTCATGTGTTTGCTTTGTAACAACTCCCACAGATTGTGAGAACGAATAATTCAAGTTAACTTAATTGCAGAGAAAATCGCAGAAGTCTGGATGGGTACAGAGAGGACTTGTTTAAAAATTATTGAAGCAAATCTACATGTAAAACATCGACCTCTAAAAATAAATAAATATCCATGGAATGAAGGGCACTGAGGGATGAGCGAATCTGTGGGCGCTATATAAAAAATAAATAAATAAATAAAATAACAAATGCTTGTCTGGATGGGTAGAGAGAGGACTTGTTTAAAAATTATTGAAGCAAATCTACATGTAAAACATCGACCTCTAAAAATAAATAAATATCCATGGAATGAAGGGCACTGAGGGATGAGCGGTGTTAAACAAATGGGAATAAATAAAGCAATCAATCAATAATATAACACATCACTAACTAAACTCTAATGCAATAAATAAATAATTAGACCACAATCTTTCGATTGGCTGTACCCAAAATTCATATAGGGAAGGAAACTAAAAATTAAACACACAGCTACCCTTAAACACTTAAATAAAAAAGGAGGTTCTAAAAGATCTGTCTAAAAAGATATGTTTTGAAACCAGTCTGTAGATGTATATGTCCTGGGACAGAAACTGGGCAACTGAGAAAAAGGTACAGGTCACGGAACTCTCCAAGCACCCTGCTGACGCATTTCGAATAATACATTTTTTAAGGCAATCCTGGCACATATACATCTACAGACTGGTTTCAAAACTGTTATCCCATCTTATAAGTTATGAGCGTTGTCTCTCATATTCAATAGTTGGAAAATTGGAGAAAATGGTACCTACTAGAGAACTAAGTTACCCGTGGTACCAGCAATTATTTAACCACGCCCACCTTCAGTAATGCAGAGTCAGTTAAGGATGGTTAAAACATTTAACTTTTATTATAACATACTATAGGCAAAATATAAATTATCAAACAACAAAAACATCAATGAAAACAGAAAACACCATAAATGTGTAAACAGAGGTAAACACACTCACCCTATTCTGAGAAGGGAATCTGGCCCTAGTACACAACTAATGATCGCTTCCCCCTTCCGGGTCCGTATCTGGCCCTCCCTTAAATCATCCTCATACAAAAAATACCTCTGCGGGACAAACAATGGTGTATACGGTTCTCCAAATGGTGCCACCGGACATCCGTTCAGTAATCAGATGTAATGACTTGCGGTGAAAGAACAAATAGTCGAGGCTCCGTCCAGATTCGGTCAAGCTATATGATAGGATAAACCTCGTATTCGATAGTTGTTTAGATTTGTTTTTATTGTATTTAGTGTTTTATTCTGTTTATATTTGGACGTATAATAAATATAGTTATTAATTTATCACTTCTTCGTTTTTTTAATACCCTTGGGGTAGTCATGAAAGATGATTTCCCTTAGGGGAGATCCACCCTACCGAGGGAAAAAGTGGTTTGAAGAACGCAATGCTTGGGACCAAATTAAAGTGGAACTTGTGTTAGGAGAATCCCTTTTTAAAGAGCTGGGAAAGATTTAAAGCACAGATCTTTTGGAAGCAGGACTCTGGACTAAGTATTTAAAGTTGGGATCTTCAACAAATTGCATGTCCTCTCACCGATACTACAAGAGACTATCAAAGTATTTATGTTTATTTTTTCATAATTGAGACTTGTAATTATTTTTATATTTTTCAGCTCTTGCTATAAGAAGCTGGTGTTCTAATTAGAGTGTCTACATTGTCTCCAATATCTTTTTAGACAGATCTTTTAGAACCTCCTTTTTTATTTAAGTGTTTTAGTTTTTCATCATTTATGTGTCCTTTTGCACTGATTATTCAGTATTTATATTCCTTCTTCATAGTCCATCTTATATATTTTGCTTATGCCCCAGCACCCAACACTCTGCTCTTTCTTCCAAATTAAAAAACCCTTCACAGAAGGCAAGGTTCATTTTTCATAGTATCTTTGTATCTTCATAGAAAATATAATAACACTAACATTTTTGAAATATGCTGAAGAAGCTTCTCAGTGCAAGCCTAAACACACCCAACCACCCACCCACACAACCGAAAGAGAGTTAAGCAGACTTTTAGTTGTACATAAGCTACTTCACTAAAAAGTTATTTGATCATTCTAAAATCTAATGGAGGGTGAAAGGAAAGAGCAAAGCCAACAGATGGATTGACTCCAGATTTCTACCACCTGCTGGGGTTTCAGGCCATGCCACAATCTGGTTCATCTGACAGCATCCATCCTCTGTTTCTTCATATCCTGGATCTTACCCACCTCATGCAGAATATCTTCCAACACCACCTCGACAGGGAGGACTTTCTAACAGAGGAATACCTGACACTGTGCAATTCACGTGAAATATCTAATTACTATGCTAACTAGAAAAAGAGTGACCAAACCAAACTGCTTCCACCTCCAATGTGCTCCGTAAACCCACTCAGGGTAACTGAGCCCCAAAAGGCACAAAATACCTAAGACACTAGAAACTCTATGAAAAATTTCTATGTTAAAGGAACACTGAAGCAAGAAATGGTCCATTGGGCCTGATCCAGCGCTACGAAAATTCGCAACGACGGGCGAATGCGAAAGTACGCTCGTCGTATCAACCTACACGCCCCTAGCACTCCCGTCGTAAAGTCCCTGCTTACGGCGGCTATACCCTACACTGGGTACGCCCGTCGGCCGTACGAAAATTCGCATAAAATACGCTGAGAAAATACGCTTAGCACGCCCATACTGTACAATTTAAATGGCTATCCCCGCCTTCCTGTAGTAAAACGGGCGCCCAGCCGGTAGTAAAACGGGCGCCCAGCCGACCATCGTAAAAAAAATACGCCCAGCGAGCGAAAAATACGCTAACGATACGCTCATGACGCTCGGGCGACCGGAAGCTGTCATACTGGGCATGCGCATTGCGAATTTTCGTAAGAACATACGCAAAATACGGGCGTACGCTCGGCCAATTTCGTAGCTCTGGATCAGGCCCATTGTCTCAACCTCCCCTGGAAGTTCCTCATGTGGGCAGCCAAGATCATCGTCATTCCTATACTTCAAGATCCCCCTAAAATAGAGCATCCCATGGAAAGAGAGTCAGGCAACATTTCTAAACTTCAGGAGTATCCACTGATCAGTAACCGGAGCTATATCCTCCGAGCAGACATCGACTGGGCAGTCCCTCAGTGACAGGGGCTCCCAGACGTAGGACTAAAACTCTCCTCTTCAACGCCCTTATAAAGGAGCTTTTGACTTCTCCCATCTCCAAGTGTCATCTCCTTGTCACCTTCAGACCCAAGGACATGTAGGCCGGAAAGAACCCACACAGAACTCTGAAGACTGACCCTCCACAGCACTCCAATCATTGAGGAAAGGATGTACCCATGTACGAAAGCCCTGTACTCACTGAGGAGGAGTCACCAAGATGAGACTGTTAAGGTGCATGGAAATGATCCAATAAAAGCTCACTGTGTTCAACGTAACTAGACCTCCTCACATCCTTGGTCTGTAAGTCACAGTTCTCATGATCAGGGCTAGCCTTTTCCCCCAGAGCATCTGGAAGAAAACTGCATACACTTTGACCCACAAAGATTCCAGCAAAATGTATACATAGCTAACATACAAAAAAAAACTAGAAGCAGATAACTTTTGATCATGTTTACCCTTTCCTGAAGAAACTGCTGCCATCTCCTCCAGCCCTCCACCTAAGTGAATGCTTCATCCAACGTCTCTCCCAAATTTAAGAGGGCATAATCACCCGGGCCAAATTTTATACCTGGAATTTTGATAACCAATCTGGCCTTGGGGAAAGTGTCTGGGAGGGTGAACAGGTCAACCTCCTACCCCAACCAGAGAACTTCGCTCTTTTCCTGGTTGACTAAAGAGCATAAGGCATCTGAGTATGTATGAATTTCATCAGCCACAAAGTTTGCCTCTGCCACATCAGACAGGACGAGGGTGACATCATCCAAGCTCAGGTGTATGCCTTTCAAAGTGCCACCTTCCACCCATTGGGTGAAGGGATCGACTGCATACAAGAGAGGACTCAGGGGGAACCCCTACCGGACTCCCAAATTAACCAAGAGAGCAGGACCTACCCAACCATTAACCAGAAGGAATCTCTCCACCATTCTATAAATAACTTCAATCCAATTAACCACATGCTCTGGGAGATCATACCGTCTAAGGAGGGCCCAAAGGTACTTGTTGTTTACCCGATCAAAGGCCTTAGACTGATCCAGTGCTAGCGGATATTTACCAAGCTTCTCAGCACCGCACCATTCCATGGCCTCCCAGACACCAAGGACAGCACTAAAGGTTCTACAGTCCTTCACATTTCAGTGCTGCCAGGGAGACAACAACAGCCAAGAGTCTATTAAACAATACTTTAGCTAGAATCTTATGATCCACATTGCGAAGGGCGATGGGCACCAGTTCTCAATTCTGGATGGGTTCTTTCCTTTAGATAACATTTTAAGGGCAGATATTCTCCTGGAGGAAGAGAGCAAGCCCTCATCAGGTATGAGGTCTGAGGGGTCAGAATGATTGAGAAGATCTTAAAGAACTCGGATGTCAGGCCATCAGGTCCTGGGGCCCACTTTATAGACAAGGGGCCAGATCCAGAACAACGCTTGTGAGCGAATTTACACGTGGCAGAGACATAAAATTTTGGTAAGTACTGCGCAAGCACACTATAGAAAATACGCTCAGTAACGTAGCGTTATTGTGAACGTATGGGCCATTCACGTATGTGTTACGTAAATACTTACGTGTTGGCGTGCCAATTTTACGTGAGTCCAAAATACGTCTGAAATACGTTAAGTAGGCGGGGGTTTGTATTTAAAGTGTACAGTATGGGCGTGCTTAGCTGCGTAAATACGTGTTGCCCATACGTACGTGTGCGGATCACTGCGGTTACGTTGGCAAAAGTTAAGGTAGGGTTTGAAAAGCGTATCTTGACAAAATATGTACATTCAAGGGGTGTGCCTAGGGGAGTGTATAGAAGGCACGCACATGAAAATACGCTACGCGAGTAAATGTATGGCAAACGTAGTTATGGATCTACCCCAAGGTGTTCTGACCTCATCTACCATTATATCACCATCCAAGCTAGCAAAAGCACCATGCAGACTCCCAACATTAGGTGTATCCCTTAGGAACTGTTCCATCTTGTCTGCCCAGAGAGGAGTCTAGAATAAAAGGAGTTGATGACACCCATGATTCCCATTTGGGATTCCAGCAGGACTCCCTGTGTGTCAACCCACCCCCTCACCTACTTACATACAATTATTCTATTACAGCTCTGGAAAGAATCAGGCAAGTGATATTTACTATAATCCCATTTCGGAACCAAAGATGTATATCGGTCATACTGACACGCATCTGGGCTTTGACCCAGGAGATTTCCCCACCATCAAGTTTTCTTTTCAAGGACTTGTAAATGCTGATCTTTCAAGTTCCTTGCAGCTACAAGATGACAAAAAAAATCTCTTCTTGCACTCTTTCACCACTCAGTCCTATGGGAACTCCTCAAAAGTGTCTCCTGGGTTTGAATTAATTCCCCAAAGGACTGTCTCACCTCATCCTCCTCCAGAAGCTGAAAGTTCAGGCGCCACCTTCTCTGAGGGGTTTTTGAGGCACATAAAGCAGTGCGAGAACAAGGTCAGAAAACTCCACTGCCCTTGAGCAGATGCCAAGGTCACAGAGCCCTCCTTAACAGAAAACCTATCTATCCTAGACCTACAACTACCACAATAATATGTTAAACCCATGTGGTTCGGTAAATGATGAACATGTACATCCACAAGACCAGCGTATCTAACCATGCTAACTAGAAAATTAGTGTCATAGCCAAGGGTAGTCTTTGAGTCTACCCTGTCTTTGGGCCTAATGATGGTGCTGAAGTCACCACCAGACACTATCGCCTTAGCTGAAAAAAGGAAGGGTTTAATCCTATTGAAAAGGCATATCCTGTCCCACTTAGACTGTAGCCCATAAACATTAATGAGCCTCAGGTCATGCCCTCTCAAGTTGACATCCAGCACCATACATCTACCTACTTGCAATTCTATTATCCATTGGACAGTTATCATACCAGTAAAAAGTACTGCCACCCCACCGTACAGCTCAGCTGCAAGAGATCAATTGGATGGACCCTGCCTCCAACTCTTGCATTCGTGGAGGTTCATGAGAGTCCAATCCCTAGTCTCCTGCAAAAATAAAAAAAATCACCTTCAAGTACATTGATAAAATGTAAGTGTCATATAACGTGCAAGGTGAATCTAAATGGTTGGAAAGCAACCCTTACAAGGTAATAGTAAGTAGGTTCTTACTAATCTGTTTTTTGCTTGCTTCTACCACTCTGTTCCATTTCGGAGTAACCCCTCCTTTACACCTTAGCCCTTGGAATTATGGGATTATTATCTGATATTTCCTCATACTCAAGTTTAACCTCTACCACTATTTCTTGACTAAAACCATCTCTTTTGAGATTTCCATACTGGGCACAGTATCTGTTACACTTTTTAATGGGTCACCTGCTATATTAGGTGGTTATATCCTCCCCCAACTAGGGTCTACCACCACATTTAGTAATAGCAAAATGGAAATGGAGCGCTATATGAGGCAAATATATTTATTATTACATCTGTAAACATACATATAAAATTTACAACAATACAATGAATGTAAAAAACTCTATAAACATAGTAACAACTGTAAACGTGGCAGCAATAGTATGCTTATTGCAGGGACCCCTGACATGCAACTGGAGTTTACAGTAATTTGCCCATAGGTGTTTCTCCTTCTATAAAGTTAGATGTTAATTTGTCACTAGAAATTGATTAGGTAGACAATCAAGTTTTAAAATGAGATAATTGTTACAATAGTTGATAACAGTAAGTAGCGAGACAATGTATCACAGCCAGATTTAAATAGTCTATAGTAGATACCTCTATCGATATAGGTGTAAAAATTATGCACAAATGGTTGCATTCATACCACAGTTTAATCGAAGAGTAGAGAGCTGAAGCTTTAGCATGAGCTCCCGAGCATGCTCTAACGCAGAGATCCAGCCAGCGTCTGCCTTTATGAGAAAGAAAGGAAAAGAGGGGCAAATGTTTATAGGAATAGCTGAGTTCCGATATATACTACAGCCGTACACACTGATGTCTCGATGCGGCTGCACTGATGGAAAGGGAAGCCGATATAATGGTAAAGCCGATTATTTATATATTTTAATGAGGATATGAGGCAAACAATGTTCTTGAGAATTTCTGTGCTCCAGTATTTGGTATATTATAGCTACATACAATGCTTCGCCTTTATCCCTTGATTTGAGCTTATCCCTTGATTTGAACTATTAGGTGTATTGACTAACTAGTTTCTAATTTAAGCTGGCTCGCGCCGATCTTTGAGTATTGTTTTTTTCCTTTTCTACCACCGCATTACCTACAACTGATACCCCCGGGTCCACAACCCTTTTTCCTCCCCCTCTACCACACCGCTCTGAGTAAAAGTATGGTGTTTCGTCCTTCCCTATATAAACTGCATTTGGAATATGACACAGACCTAAGTGGGAGCTATGCAAGGTTACAGATCCTGATCAAGCACCAGCCCATATATTCTTTGCAGGGTCTGGCACCTTGTGTAAAAACCCTTCCACCCTGGCATACCTATTTATCCTGTGTCTTGGGTCAGCCTCTGGCAATTATATTGTTCCTAACTAATATTGTAACTTTGATCTTATCCATACCTCCTAAAACCCCTAAGAACTGGCCACTGTTGTATGAAGGATTGCTGCCCACTGGGAAGTTAAAGCTTAGGTCATACTCAATGGACTTAGAGGGGTGAATTTATGTGAACAAATCACAACAGCTATAACCTGCAGCAAATACATGATCTAAGAAAGACTCTCTGCTAGAGAGAGGAGGTTTGGCTGACAGTTTATACTTAAATTGGATGACATTCTGCCTTTTTCTTTGGGGGGGGGATAAAAGGGGGGTCACCACACTAGCATAGAAGGGTTTGCCTGCACCGGCTGCTGAAGATGATGCTGGTTCTTTGCCACCGCTATTACCTGCTGATACAGACATCGATGCACTACTATTAATGTCTTGTTTACCATCCCCACCATCCCAAGACCTTTTCCCTGCTGCACACTGATTCCAGGATTGCCATGACCAATCTTGGCCTTCACCATACTCAGGTCTCATTCTTGTCTCCACCATCACACACATGAACATCACCAGCAGATATTAGTCCATCTTGCACCTCATGACTCAACACAATAGTCCCGGTTCCACCATACTGGGGCAGGGTTTTTGGTGCTTTAGCACACAACCTGCAGTCACCTGACGGCCCCATTGTCACCTCAATTATGGCATCAGACCGATGGGAAAACTGGAGTTGGAGTTGGCTGGAATTTCTCTGACTAGCTAGCTGCCCAGGTCTCCTGCTGTGGTTAGAAGGAGGGCCATGTAGTAAATCAGTGCCACACCCGGAGATAAAATGGCAGCAGTTCAGAAGTCTGGATTGCGATGCAGTGCATTGACAGTAGCATCACTAAATTTAACATTGTAATCCCAAATGATGCCCACTTGCGAACACTAACCGAATCCCCCTGTTGAAAGCTGTCAGAATTATTAAATGTTTTGTGAATCTAGACAGATACGGGGTATGTCTATTAAATAAAGAGACTGATTAACTAACTCACTTTTATTTATTGGTATTAAAAATATAATGCTTGCCCCAATCAATACACTCCCCATTTGCACCAATACATCGCTGTATTCTTGTTTTCCACTGGTTGAAGGCATGGAGCAAATCAATTTCTGTCATTTGTTTCAACATATCTGCCGTTTTCTACTTTACAGCATCAACTGACTCAAAATGTGTCCCTTTAACCACTGATTTAACTTTTGGGAAAAGATAAAAGTCACAAGGTGCTAAATCGGTTCCAGAAGGCACGACAGTTACCAGCATTGGCCCAGATCCAGAACTACGCTTGTGTGCGAATTTACCCCTGGCGCACACGTAAAATTGCTTTTTTGCATGTACTGCGCATGCGCACGACAGAGAATACGTTACGGAACGGAACTCTGAGCGTATGGGTCATTCACGTATTTGCGGCGTAAATTCTTACGTGTGGAAGTGCCAATTTTTTACGCATGGCAAAAATACGTCTAAAATATGCAGTGTGGGCGGGGGTTTTCATGTAAAGTGTACAGTATGGGCGTGAGTCCGTGTTACCCATCCGTGCGTGTGCGGACGACAGCGGTGACGCGGCC
>WWET01009497.1:8879-27039 GCA_011038615.1 Limnodynastes dumerilii
TTCCTGTGTGTGGACTTTGGTCTTGTGTGTTTGATGCAGGGATGAAGGTCTCTGGGATGAGTCTTCTCCTGTGTGTGGACTTTGGTCTTGTGTATTTGATGCAGGGATGAAGGTCACAGCAGTTCATTCCGGGGGAGATATATTACTCAGCAAATTCAACCCGGATATGGAGAATTCCACAGAATTTGAATACCTCAATGAGGGGGGAGAAGAAGGGGGGAGAAATGTCCCCCATGAGGTCTTCCTGATGACAACGTCTGCTGAGCCGTTCTGTGGTGAGTGCAGGGAATGCAGTAAATCATAGACTCTTATACCCTATATATACATCTATATCCCCTATATATACCTATATATACATCTATATCCCCTATATACACCTATATACACATCTATATCCCATATATACACATCTATATCCCCTATATATACATCTATATCCCCTATATACACCTATATACACATCTATATCAACTATATACACATCTATATCCCCTATAAATACACTAAATATACACCTGTCTCTCCTATACACTGATGGCTGTCCTGTATAATATCCTCTACATGTACACCTATATACCTTATCTATATACCTTATCTATACCCTATATACCATATCTATATCCAATATCCCTTATCTGTATACCATATCTCTACACCTATATTCCTTATCTGTACCCTATATATATTATCTATACCTTATATCCCTTATCTATATCCCTTATCTATACCCTATATCCCTTATCTATACCCTATATCTCTTATCTATACCCTATATCCCCTATCTATATCCTATATCCCTTATCTATACCCTATATCCCCTATGTATACCCTATATCCCTTATCTATACCCTATATCCTAAATATCTTACCTGTACCCTATATCCTTTACCTTTACCCCTCTGTCATGTTGCAGCTCATCACATCTTCCTGCAGTTCACGCTGAGTGAGGAGAGAGACAGCAGCGTCACCATCGAGGTTAAGCTGCACAGCACAGATTCTGGGACCAGCAAATCCAAGATAACGATGTGAGATCCCTGTCACTTCCCCCACAGTGACCTTCATCCGCTTCATCTGCTCTCTATATGTGGAACTACAAGTCTCAGCATAGACACTGACACTTGTATGCCCCCTGCTGGAGAACCAGGAGAGACACAGTGTCCTCAGATGTTCTGATTCTGAATATTTATTGTATAAGTGCTCACACCCCATGAGCAGTCCCCCACCCAACGTGTTTGTGGCCCTTATCTGACACATTAGTGACTATATAGATGTGTGCTGCAGTGTCTGCCATAAAACAAACGCGTTTGTAGATGTGTGCGCAGCATCTGACATAAAACCAACACGTTTGCATCTCTTGTCTGACACATTAGTGACTATATAGATGTGTGCGCAGCATCTGACATAAAACCAACACGTTTGCATCTCTTGTCTGACACATTAGTGACTATATAGATGTGTGCGCAGCATCTGACATAAAACCAACACGTTTGCATCTCTTGTCTGACACATTAGTGACTATATAGATGTGTGCGCAGCATCTGACATAAAACCAACACGTTTGCATCTCTTGTCTGACACATTAGTGACTATATAGATGTGTGCGCAGCATCTGACATAAAACCAACACGTTTGCATCTCTTGTCTGACACATTAGTGACTATATAGATGTGTGCGCAGCATCTGACATAAAACCAACACGTTTGCATCTCTTGTCTGACACATTAGTGACTATATAGATGTGTGCGCAGCATCTGACATAAACCCAACGCGTTTGCATCTCTTGTCTGACACATTAGTGACTATATAGATGTGTGTGGCGTCTGACATCAACCAAACGCATTTGCATCTCTTGCCTGACACATTAGTGACTATATAGATGTGTGTGGCGTCTGACATCAACCAAACGCATTTGCATCTCTTGCCTGACACATTAGTGACTATATAGATGTGTGAGCTGCATCTGACATATCATCAACGCGTTTGTATCTCTTGTCTGACACATTAGTGACTATATAAATGTATTGTGTAATGGTCTCCTAATCACCTAGCGCTTGATAGCAGCTGTATGATACAACAAAATGGCTCCTCCAAAGCCTGGTAAATTGTGACAAGAAAGAGATTGTTGTGGTTCTAACAGCGCTTGGTAGTAAGAAAAAATAGGAGGCATCACTAAAATACAACGGATTTTATTTTGGTTTAAATAAAAATTTGTTTTGTCTGATGATAGTACGGTGGATATTTTTCCCTCCTTTTTCTCCAAAGTAATTAGAACTAGTTGTATAAGTAGTTTTTGTTAAAAGGAATGATTATAATAGCAGTCTCTTTGTAGGGGAGATAAATAGGGTTGAGGTTGGTACAGTTTCCCTTGTATATTTATTTATTTATACAGAGCTGTCAATGTGTTGCCGTTAATGAGATCAGCTGCAGAGTGATTTACTGTAGATTCTCTCCCCTTGTAGTGTAGCAGTATAACAGTAATTGTTTCCACATAAGTTATAATCCTTTTAGTAATGTAACAGTAATCCTTTTGCAGGAAAAAAAATGTAACAAAAAGCCTTTTGCATAATAGGTAACAGTATTTCTTTTGAACGAAAAAAGAAACAAAAAACCTTTTGCAAGAGAAAAAAATATAAATCCCACTTGTGCAGGGAGCCGCTTCTTACCGCATGATGTCTAAATGTCCATAGTTTTTACCCGGGTAACCTGGACAAGAGAGATGCAGGATGAGAGGGCTGGTTCCGTGGGAGGTTGTAGATCAGCTGTTTTGTCTCCTTACTGACGCGTTTCAGCCGAGCACTGGCCTTTTTTTTATTGAAGCCTCCTATTTTTTCTTACTACCAAGCGCTGTTAGAACCACGACTATATAAATGTGTGCGCAGCATCTGACATAAACCCAACGCGTTTGCATCTCTTGCCTGACACATTAGTGACTATATAGAGGTGTGCGCAGCATCTGACATAAAACCAACGCGTTTGTGGCTCTTGTCTTACACATTAGTGACTATATAGATGTGTGTGGCGTCTGACATCAACCAAACGCGTTTGCATCTCTTGCCTGACACATTAGTGACTATATAGATGTGTGCGCAGCATCTGACATAAAACCAACACGTTTGCATCTCTTGTCTGACACATTAGTGGCTATAAAGATGTGTGCGCAGCATCTGACATAAAACCAACTCGTTTGTGCCTCTTGTCTTACACATTAGTGACTATATAGATGTGTGTGGCATCTGACATCATCCAAACGCGTTTGCATCTCTTGCCTGACACATTAGTGACTATATAGATATGTGCGCAGCATCTGACATAAAACCAACGCGTTTGTGCCTCTTGTCTTACACATTAGTGACTATATAGATGTGTGTGCAGCATCTGACATAAAACCAACGCGTTTGTGCCTCTTGTATTACACATTAGTGACTATATAGATGTGTGTGGCATCTGACATCATCCAAACGCGTTTGCATCTCTTGTCTGACACATTAGTGACTATATAGATGTGAGCGCAGCATCTGACATAAAACCAACGCGTTTGTGCCTCTTGTCTTACACATTAGTGACTATATAGATGTGTGCGCAGCATCTGACATAAACCCAACGCGTTTGCATCTCTTGTCTGACACATTAGTGACTCTATAGCTGTATAGATGTGTGCAGCGTCTGTTTATGACTCTATAGATGTTCAACGCGTTTCACCAATCATGTCCATAATGGTGGGCCAGATATTGTAACCATAGGGCTGTGAGTTGTGATTTTGTCCCCTGTGTCAGGGATATGGTGGGGTGTCCCCTCTGTGTGATTCTTCTCCTGAGTCACCCCGTTTCTCCCCTTTTCACCTTCTAGTCCCAAGCACACTGTCCAAGGCCGATCTGTGACTGCGCACGGAGCGCCTCTGTGTCGGGTAAACACAGTGACCGCTAAAGTTTCCGGGACGTTATCCAGACTTTGGAGGAGAGCTCCTGCTTTCAGAGGGACACTGTGTTTGGCGGAGCTGCCCCTGAACAGGTGACCCGCTGTAATGTCTCTGGATAGAACCTGCATAGAGATGCCGCAACAGTGACATCATTACCGATCGCTACAGCCATGGGGCGCAAGGAGGGAGGGGCTTAGGACCTGTCTCTATTATAGGCATATTTTCAGTATTAAGGGCCGAGTCCTAAGATAGGAATATCCCTTAGTCAGGGAGGGGCCCGGGGCAAAGCCTCCTTGGACCCCCCTTCTCCCTCTTCATCTCGCTCTGGCTGATCGTCTGCACCTGATTCATCGTCGATAAATTTATAAATTGTTTATAATATGAAATAATGAATAACTGCTTATAAACAAACAGCCGCTGTTACATTATATTAGAAGCACGCCGCGGCTCTGTATGGGGACAAGGGGACACTACTCTATGTGACATAATCATGTGATCTGGGGACATTACTGTGCAGTATGATCATGTGACCTGGGGACATTACTGTATAACAACATAATCATGTGACCATTACTGAGCAGTATAATCATGTGACCCAGGGACATTACTTTGCAGTATGATCATGTGATCTGGGGACATTACTGTGTAACAATCATGTGACCTTTACTGAGCAGTATAATCATGTGACCCAGGGACATTAGTGTATAACAATCATGCGACCATTACTGAGCAGTATAATCATGTGACCTGGGAACATTACTTTGCAGTAAGATCATGTGACCTGGGGACATTACTTTGCAGTATCAGCATGTGACCTGGGGACATTACTTTGCAGTAACAGCATGTGACCTGGGGACATTACTTTGCAGTAAGATCATGTGACCTGGGGATATTACTTTGCAGTATGCTCATGTGACCTGGGTACATTACTGTGTGCTATTATGTCAGCTGTGCAGCACACAAGATGCGTGGGACATATTTAGTGATTTAGGGTCATTAAAATTAAACTGAATGTAAACCCCCCCCCTCCCCCCATCCTAAAGCTGTTCTCCAGATCTGACTCCTGGCTGGTTGCCCCGCTCTCCTGCTGAGCACTGACCATGATTTCCCTTGTATGTCCCACAGGCAAAAGATGGTTTGTTTGTCTGAAGACCTCTCGTTCTCTGACCACAGCAGCCAGACCCACGATTTGTCTGACAAAACCAGCACCCTCTGTGCTTAGTCGCCTGACACCTACAGACCACCAGGGGGCAGTCACTGGACGGGTCACTGGCCCAAGAGACCTGATCCAACAAGACAATGGACAAATATTACTCTCTGCCAAGAGGAAGAGACTGACGGTTCTCATCACAGAGATGCAGCGCGGGCGTTACTCCTAATATCCGGATATTCAGGGGACCATTCACAATAACCACACAATGGGGCACCCCCAAACCCATCCCTTCATCCCCCAAATCCATCCCTTCATCTCCCAAACCCATCCCTTCATCCCCCAAACCCATCCCTTCATCCCCAAACCCATCCCTTCATCCCCCAAACCCATCCCTTCATCCCCCAAACCCATCCCTTCATCTCCCAAACCCATCCCTTCATCCCCCAAACCCATCCCTTCATCCCCCAAACCCATCCCTTCATCATTGCACAGGGACATGTGGCAACACAAGGGACGAGCCGGCTACAGGACGCATGGAGGATTCTCTGGGGGGACATGCTTTGTATCATTGTAAGTGGAGCAGAAAATGTCATTACTGCAGCCAGAATCCTGATTGGAGCCTGGGAAGAGAAGTGGAGTAAAAGGGGTAATTACCGGACTCACTGGGTTAATTATTGGATCTGTCTGGGTTGAAGAAGACTGAATTGGAGGAAATATCTGTGAGGCCAGAGGGAGGGGCCAGGGTAAGGAGATCCGGAGGGAGGGGCCGGAGGAGGAAGGGCCGGGAGGAGGGGCTGGTGGAAGGAGGGCCGGGAGATGGGGCCAGAGGAAGGAGGGCCGGAGGGAGGTGCAGGGAAAGGAGGGCCAGGAGGAGGGGCCGGGGAAGGAGGGCCAGAGGGAGGGGCAGGAGAAGGAGGGCCAGAAGGTGGGTAGGGGAAAGAGGGCCAGGAGGTGGGCAGGGGAAGGATGGCCGAGTGGTGGGCAGGTGAAGGAGGGTCGGAGGAAGGGCCGGGGAAGGAGGGCCAGAGGGAGGGGCAGGAGAAGGAGGGCAGGGGGAAGGAGGGCTGGAAGGTGGGTAGGGGAAGGAGGGCCAGGAGTTGGGCAGGATTGGGCTGTAGTTACAGGGGATGAGTGCAGGGACTGGGCTGTAGTTACAGGGGATGAGTGCAGGGACTGGGCTGTAGTTACAGGGGATAAGTGCAGGGACTGGACTGTAGTTACAGGGGAAGAGTGCAGGGACTGGGCTGTAGTTACAGGGGATGAGTGCAGGGACTGGACTGTAGTTACAGGGGATGAGTGCAGGGATTGGGCTGTAGTTACAGGGGATGAGTGCAGAGACTCAGGGTGATAGGAGCGTTTTAGGAGGGTGATAGAAGTGTTATAGGAGTGTAATAGGAGCATGACAGGAGCGTTATAGGAGGGTAATAGGAGCGTGGTAGGAGGGTGATAGGAGCATGATAGGAGCGTGGTAGGAGGGTGATAGGAGGGTGATAGGAGTGTGGTAGGAGGGTGATAGGAGCATGATAGGAGGGTGATAGGAGCGTGGTAGGAGGGTGATAGGAGCATGATAGGAGCGTGGTAGGAGGGTGATAGGAGGGTGATAAGAGGGTGATAGGAGCGTGGTAGGAGGGTGATAGGAGCACGATAGGAGCGTGGTAGGAGCGTGGTAGGAGGGTGATAGGAGCATGATAGGAGGGTGATAGGAGCATGATAGGAGCGTGGTAGGAGGGTGATAGAAGCATGATAGGAGGGTGATAGGAGCGTGGTAGGAGGGTGATAGGAGCATGATAGGAGGGTGGTAGGAGGGTGATAGGAGCATGATAGGAGCGTTATAGGAGCGTGGTAGGAGGGTGATAGGAGCGTTATAGGTGAGAGCCCCGGTATTTGGGCTCCCGGCTTTCTCTGCCCTGTTATTCTCTTGGGTCCTGCGATATTTTGACATTTTCCCCGATCTCTGAGCGATATTTCTTCATTGATCCCCATAGAATGATGGACACAGCGAATTTCCTCACCCGTGGGGTGTCTTGTATTATGTGACACATAAAACACTGAACATAACCTCTCCCGTGCGTCCCCAGACCCCCTACACGTGTGGGGACTGACCACCAACGTACCACAAAACGTGTCTCTACAGCAGAAGATTACACAGCAGTCTTGTCACCGCACAGGGTGTAATGCTGGGCCACAGAGCTTGCGCTCTCCCGCAGTCATGTGACGTGTCCTTGTGAGTGAATCACACCAGTGGGGGATGGGATAAGGGGGTCGTTGTTCCCTAGAGCTCCGGAGTTTGAGTTGGGGCGAGTGGAGCGCGTCCATAGGACTGGAGCCGGGGGTGTCCCCTCTGCAGGACGGTGGTGTCTGGAAGATAAAGAGCAGCGGTCACATTATACCGCTATACACAAACATCAGCCAATCACATTCCAGCTAATGTTATCACATACTGGCACCCAATCCTTTCACTTCAATCACCTGAGCGTTCCCTCCCACAATACCGCGCACTCCGGCCTCCGCGTGACAATCCCTGTGTCCCATGCAGCTGTCAGTGTGAGAGGTTCTGCAGTGCTGTGTCCTGTCTGTGCAGAGCAGTGGTCAGTATGAGATGTTCTGCAGCGCTGTGTCCTGTCTGTGCAGAGCAGCAGTGGTCAGTATGAGATGTTCTGCAGCGCTGTGTCCTCTCTGTGCAGAGCAGCTGTCAGTATGAGATGTTCTGCAGCGCTGTGTCCTCTCTGTGCAGAGCAGTTGTCAGTATGAGATGTTCTGCAGTGCTGTGTCCTCTCTGTGCAGAGCAGTTGTCAGTATGAGAGGTTCTGCAGTGCTGTGTCCTGTCTGTGCAGAGCAGCAGTGGTCAGTATGAGATGTTCTGCAGCGCTGTGTCCTCTCTGTGCAGAGCAGCTGTCAGTATGAGATGTTCTGCAGCGCTGTGTCCTCTCTGTGCAGAGCAGCTGTCAGTATGAGATGTTCTGCAGCGCTGTGTCCTCTCTGTGCAGAGCAGCTGTCAGTATGAGATGTTCTGCAGCGCTGTGTCCTCTCTGTGCAGAGCAGCTGTCAGTATGAGATGTTCTGCAGCGCTGTGTCCTCTCTGTGCAGAGCAGCTGTCAGTATGAGATGTTCTGCAGCGCTGTGTCCTCTCTGTGCAGAGCAGCTGTCAGTATGAGATGTTCTGCAGCGCTGTGTCCTCTCTGTGCAGAGCAGCTGTCAGTATGAGATGTTCTGCAGCGCTGTGTCCTCTCTGTGCAGAGCAGCTGTCAGTATGAGATGTTCTGCAGCGCTGTGTCCTCTCTGTGCAGAGCAGCTGTCAGTATGAGATGTTCTGCAGCGCTGTGTCCTCTCTGTGCAGAGCAGCTGTCAGTATGAGATGTTCTGCAGCGCTGTGT
Source organism: Limnodynastes dumerilii (assembly GCA_011038615.1). Classification (NCBI taxonomy): domain Eukaryota; kingdom Metazoa; phylum Chordata; class Amphibia; order Anura; family Limnodynastidae; genus Limnodynastes; species Limnodynastes dumerilii. The sequence goes on from WWET01009497.1 coordinate 17,323, forward strand.
CCTCTCTGTGCAGAGCAGCTGTCAGTATGAGATGTTCTGCAGCGCTGTGTCCTCTCTGTGCAGAGCAGCTGTCAGTATGAGATGTTCTGCAGCGCTGTGTCCTCTCTGTGCAGAGCAGCTGTCAGTATGAGATGTTCTGCAGCGCTGTGTCCTCTCTGTGCAGAGCAGCTGTCAGTATGAGATGTTCTGCAGCGCTGTGTCCTCTCTGTGCAGAGCAGCTGTCAGTATGAGATGTTCTGCAGCGCTGTGTCCTCTCTGTGCAGAGCAGCTGTCAGTATGAGATGTTCTGCAGCGCTGTGTCCTCTCTGTGCAGAGCAGCTGTCAGTATGAGATGTTCTGCAGCGCTGTGTCCTCTCTGTGCAGAGCAGCTGTCAGTATGAGATGTTCTGCAGCGCTGTGTCCTCTCTGTGCAGAGCAGCTGTCAGTATGAGATGTTCTGCAGCGCTGTGTCCTCTCTGTGCAGAGCAGCTGTCAGTATGAGATGTTCTGCAGCGCTGTGTCCTCTCTGTGCAGAGCAGCTGTCAGTATGAGATGTTCTGCAGCGCTGTGTCCTCTCTGTGCAGAGCAGCTGTCAGTATGAGATGTTCTGCAGCGCTGTGTCCTCTCTGTGCAGAGCAGCTGTCAGTATGAGATGTTCTGCAGCGCTGTGTCCTCTCTGTGCAGAGCAGCTGTCAGTATGAGATGTTCTGCAGCGCTGTGTCCTCTCTGTGCAGAGCAGCTGTCAGTATGAGATGTTCTGCAGCGCTGTGTCCTCTCTGTGCAGAGCAGCTGTCAGTATGAGATGTTCTGCAGCGCTGTGTCCTCTCTGTGCAGAGCAGCTGTCAGTATGAGATGTTCTGCAGCGCTGTGTCCTCTCTGTGCAGAGCAGCTGTCAGTATGAGATGTTCTGCAGCGCTGTGTCCTCTCTGTGCAGAGCAGCTGTCAGTATGAGATGTTCTGCAGCGCTGTGTCCTCTCTGTGCAGAGCAGCTGTCAGTATGAGATGTTCTGCAGCGCTGTGTCCTCTCTGTGCAGAGCAGCTGTCAGTATGAGATGTTCTGCAGCGCTGTGTCCTCTCTGTGCAGAGCAGCTGTCAGTATGAGATGTTCTGCAGCGCTGTGTCCTCTCTGTGCAGAGCAGCTGTCAGTATGAGATGTTCTGCAGCGCTGTGTCCTCTCTGTGCAGAGCAGCTGTCAGTATGAGATGTTCTGCAGCGCTGTGTCCTCTCTGTGCAGAGCAGCTGTCAGTATGAGATGTTCTGCAGCGCTGTGTCCTCTCTGTGCAGAGCAGCTGTCAGTATGAGATGTTCTGCAGCGCTGTGTCCTCTCTGTGCAGAGCAGCTGTCAGTATGAGATGTTCTGCAGCGCTGTGTCCTCTCTGTGCAGAGCAGCTGTCAGTATGAGATGTTCTGCAGCGCTGTGTCCTCTCTGTGCAGAGCAGCTGTCAGTATGAGATGTTCTGCAGCGCTGTGTCCTCTCTGTGCAGAGCAGCTGTCAGTATGAGATGTTCTGCAGCGCTGTGTCCTCTCTGTGCAGAGCAGCTGTCAGTATGAGATGTTCTGCAGCGCTGTGTCCTCTCTGTGCAGAGCAGCTGTCAGTATGAGATGTTCTGCAGCGCTGTGTCCTCTCTGTGCAGAGCAGCTGTCAGTATGAGATGTTCTGCAGCGCTGTGTCCTCTCTGTGCAGAGCAGCTGTCAGTATGAGATGTTCTGCAGCGCTGTGTCCTCTCTGTGCAGAGCAGCTGTCAGTATGAGATGTTCTGCAGCGCTGTGTCCTCTCTGTGCAGAGCAGCTGTCAGTATGAGATGTTCTGCAGCGCTGTGTCCTCTCTGTGCAGAGCAGCTGTCAGTATGAGATGTTCTGCAGCGCTGTGTCCTCTCTGTGCAGAGCAGCTGTCAGTATGAGATGTTCTGCAGCGCTGTGTCCTCTCTGTGCAGAGCAGCTGTCAGTATGAGATGTTCTGCAGCGCTGTGTCCTCTCTGTGCAGAGCAGCTGTCAGTATGAGATGTTCTGCAGCGCTGTGTCCTCTCTGTGCAGAGCAGCTGTCAGTATGAGATGTTCTGCAGCGCTGTGTCCTCTCTGTGCAGAGCAGCTGTCAGTATGAGATGTTCTGCAGCGCTGTGTCCTCTCTGTGCAGAGCAGCTGTCAGTATGAGATGTTCTGCAGCGCTGTGTCCTCTCTGTGCAGAGCAGCTGTCAGTATGAGATGTTCTGCAGCGCTGTGTCCTCTCTGTGCAGAGCAGCTGTCAGTATGAGATGTTCTGCAGCGCTGTGTCCTCTCTGTGCAGAGCAGCTGTCAGTATGAGATGTTCTGCAGCGCTGTGTCCTCTCTGTGCAGAGCAGCTGTCAGTATGAGATGTTCTGCAGCGCTGTGTCCTCTCTGTGCAGAGCAGCTGTCAGTATGAGATGTTCTGCAGCGCTGTGTCCTCTCTGTGCAGAGCAGCTGTCAGTATGAGATGTTCTGCAGCGCTGTGTCCTCTCTGTGCAGAGCAGCTGTCAGTATGAGATGTTCTGCAGCGCTGTGTCCTCTCTGTGCAGAGCAGCTGTCAGTATGAGATGTTCTGCAGCGCTGTGTCCTCTCTGTGCAGAGCAGCTGTCCTCTCTTTCTCCTACATATATTTGTATAGATAGATCAAATAAGGTTCACTTCCCTCCTTGCTGCTTCTTATCTTTCTTTCTTTCTTTCTTCTTCTTCAGGCGTCTGACGGAGGACACAAAATTGTAACTGATATGCCCTCAACTTTACACACACACAGCGCATATCTGTACCACACACACACACACACACACACACACACACAGCGATTATCTGCACCACACACACAGCGATTATCTGCACCACACACACACAGCGATTATCTGTACCACACACACAGCGATTATCTGCACCACACACACAGCGATTATCGTGGATCGGGCCAGTAACCGCTGCAGTGTGCGGCCAGCTTTATACACGAGGAAGGAACGTATGAGTCTGTTATTTCAGGACAGATGTGACACTGGCGTCTATTATACTGATAATAGTGTGATGGAAACATCAGTGAAAAGATAAAGGAAACCTTGGCTTAGTTCTAGTGTAACAGTTTCCAAGGCCAGAGGAAGGCAACACAACCCCCCCCTGCCCCCCGCACAACAATGCAAGAACTGTAACTCACGCCCCCTACTGGCTGCATGCGAGATTACACCTAGGATCGCTGCTACATAATACATGCTACATGCAATAACATGACGTCCCTGCTGCGAGCGTCTTATTCCCGCACCTTGACGCCAACAGATAAGGGGACGTCATCCCCGAAAGGGCGATCGTATGCAGCCTCCCGTCGCCATTGTGCCTTATTTACTGACTGGCAGCTGCCCAGCTTCCAGCGTATCAGCTACTGACGAGAATACCGATGATAACGGCTGATTCGTGCGTGGAGCGGAGTCCGGGCGACCGTCTGCCTTTCATAGCCGATTGTGACTAAGAATCGTATCCAGAATAACGAAAAAGCAGATTATAAATCCCCATGTGAGCGTTTCCGCGCCAGTACGCTCACGACGGTTACGCATCAGAACGCAATATGAAGGATCCAGGGTTCCATGATAGAAGCCTTCATAGCGGTGGGACCTCCAGAGGTATTTAAATTTCACGGTAAGGGCTTACGTGCGACCCTTCCATAACGCAACCGCCATATTTTACGTGAGATGGGAGCGTAAAAGTTAAGGTCGGGTCCGAGGTACGGAAGTGCGGTATGTGCCAGGGGAGTGATATTCCGGGAATTGCCCCGCCCATGCCAGATATTAGCCCATCCCCTCCGATAGCCAAAAATCCGTAAAGGTGGGCGGAGCATTTAAATTTAACAATAAGGGCGGTTTTCAGCAGGCGTACGGAGCGCTGGTCATCACAACCCACTGACGGATTTGCTTAATTTACTTAATGCGGAATCATTGGTCGTTCGTTTCGATGCATTTAGCGCCAAGATCGCACAGGCGCGGGGTAACGCACAGGCGCGGGGGAACGCACAGGCACACACAGAGTGCTTACACGTTATGAATTCATGGTCAGAATTCCACAATTCTGGAGCCAATATGATAACAAAGGGTTAGTTTGATGCCAATGTGCACACATGCCACAGAAACGGGCAGGCAAGATGGTACTTACTGGGCACTCCCATACCAGCTGCCCCCTCTCACTTCAAATACTCCCCCTCGCTCCCATAATCCATAAAGGAACCAGGCAGTTCAGAAAAGTCCTCTAGAATGAGACTGCTGGAATCCTCACCAAGATGGCCGCTCTCTGGCCGGGAGCCTCTGCTGCCCAGCGACTGGTGGGGTAGGGTCGGAACGGCTTTCTGCAGGGGTGGAGGGTCCTGTGGAAGAAGGGAGGTCAGGGGTTCAGACACCGGCCCTATCTGTCCCACGGACTCTGAGGATGGTCCCAGCACGTGGTAGAGGCTGGGGAGGCGGATGTCAAAGCGAAGGCCGAACTTGGCGAAGAGTTTGTCGTTGAGGGCGTAAAGTTTCTGAGAGATGTCGTAGCCGAGGAGCACAGAGAAGAGCCGGGAGATGTACTTCTCATGGGCCAGGAGGAGGTAGAGCTTTTTACGGGGCCAGCTGATGAAGGTGCTGTCTGTCTCTGCGGTCAGGGTGACCTGAGGGAAGATAAAATGATGTCAGCCCATGGGGGGATTCAACGCAACTTACTCCAAGAAAGAGCAATTTTATCAATATTCCTTGGGGGAGGAACCATCTTCTGCTATACATCATTGCCCTCTGGTGGATAAACACAGAAAAGCATGCATATAGTTTTATTTAGAAGAGGACTATCATCCAAGGCTAGCTGAGCTTTTTTGGACATCTATGCAGGCCAGATCATAGCTAGTGATTGCTAAAGGACAGTCAATGCAAGTTATTCCCAAATATAGCAACTTCCTCAATATTCCTCAGGGGAGGAACCATTCTCTACTGTACATCACTGCCCTCTGGTGGTTAAACACAGCAAAGTATGCAAATAGCAGTATTTAGAAGAGGTCTCTCATCAAAAGGCCTTCGCTGAGCTTTTCTGGGCATCTATGGGGGCTAATGATTGCCAAAAGGGATTATTTTCTAGAAAAACAGTGTTATACACCTCAGGGCCTGAAATACTGGGCTCTCAAACCAGAGTCGTTCCCTCTGCTGTGGGATAGGAACACGGGGCTGATGTATATGTTCTGTCACTACACAGGAGGCAGACATTCATTAAAATGCAACCTTTAAGATTTCAGGGAATTAGTGACGTTTCTCCCAGGCAATGAGTACAGGGGCCCCTTAGAGCTTGGGCAACAGTAAAAATCCCCAATGCCATGGACAAAGTCAATAGATCCCTCACTGAGATGGAATAACATCATAACATAAGGTGACGATACCTGGAATGTCCCTTCCTCTGAGGGTCGCAGAGATTCCCACTCCGGAGAGTCCAGGAACTGATAGGGGAAAATGTAATGCAAGAACTGTCCGTCCAGACTGACGATCACCCTAATACAGAGACACAATGGTCAAGTCTATAATGTCCCACCACAGGTACAACATAAAGCACATACAGTATATGAACAGCAGAGATATATATCACTGAGTAACATTAACATGTTCTTATCACATGAAGGTCTAGACTGATGTCATTGGGCCGTATCCAGAACTACGGCTGTCTTCCATAGACGGCTGTAATTCACTGAACAGTAGCTACTGCGCATGCGCAGTAGCTATTGTACGTAATCTGCGTACTCGGGGGAGTGCTGTCTAGCGATGATCCGCGTTATTTTACTGGTGACTATAATTGTCAGAGTGAATAACCTCTATGATCAGCTCCAAGATCTAGTCACAAATCACATCTGTCGAAACGCGTTCCATAACCCGGGGTCTTACCGTTTCATGGCTGTCCTCGGGATTTTGGGATGCGTGGTATTAGGGATTTCTCGATTCTCGGCTTTTAATAGCACTTTTCTAAGAAGCTTATTTCATTTCTTGTGGGATAATCCAGACTTTCTATTGGTGCTTAGAGCAGGGGTCATACTCCTTTGTACACGCGTTTCACCCCATCTAAACTTTAGTGAACTCTTTAGGACTTCTGCACCGCCACCATTTTACTTTACGCAGGAGGCAGCAGAAGAATGAATGTAGGTCCCGGGCAACGGACGGCTGTACATGAGAGGGAATGGTTAGGGGTGCAATGGCACAGATGGGGATCCCTGTGTGGTGTGACCATTGCTCATCGCTCTGAGTATCAGGTCCAAAAATATGTATTAATCATTTCATTTGGTCAATAAAGTGTTAAGTAATAAGATTTTTACTAAATGACCACTTCAATAACAGGGACATGAACCAGGAAAACCATCTATCACATTTGTATGTGTTTCTTGCGCTTCCTGATCTTTGGACGCACTCAGAGAGAGAGAGAGAGCGGTTTGGGGATGTGTCGCAGCGTAATTCCAGCATCTTGTCAGCTCCCCACAGACAGGTGTAATGCACAGCCAGAACAATGACCCAAATCACTACTACCCCATTCATCAAACTGGCTTCTTGTTAGAAAGAGGTCTCATCAAATTGGACAAGGGCCATTACGAGCCTTTCAACACGCTGCTGCAATTTTTCAGCTTTCATTTTCTTATTTTACAAGGCAGAGAGCGTCCTGCGTCTCGGAGAAGAGCACATCTGAGGAGCCTCGGAAGAAAATAAAAGGGTTTTATTCAATCCTTTCTAAACACCCCGAGTGACAGCGTGAAAATCATCTAAATGGCATTTTGAGTAAAATAAGTGCCTGTGAAACTTTTTGGTTTGGTAACTTTGTGTCTACGCCAGGGTAGAAGAAGGCGCTGAGGGGGGATTCAGTTTGGGGTGCAGTCATTTGGGGATCAGAGGGATATGACCAGGGGACATGATGGCCACATTCTCATGTAACAAATAAAAGTGGGATAGTGTCACTGAAGATGGGAGTGTGGGGACATTCCACTCCGCAGAGTTGCTGTGACGCAGCCGTAGTGAAGGTTCAGAGGAAACTTTTTGAAATGATTCAATAAAGATTCTATTTATTTTTGAACCTTTTAGATACAACCAGCAGCCGCGTCCTGTGATTTGTGATGAAGGTGCGGAGACTTGCAAAATGACCCACTACAAAGTTTAGTTGAAAAGAGCGGAGTAATGCCGCCGCGGGGAGGGATTAGGTAGCAGTGGGAGGGGGGGATGTAGCCGGGGAGGGAGGGGAGAGGCATTCTCCATGCGTAGTTTCCTTCTTAAGGATAGTTACGGTCGCCCTCTTTAGTGCCATCAGGTACCTAGACACCGGGGTCTCTTACGGGCTGCACCAGTGAATTGGCTGCGGATCTGTCGCTCTCAGGTGTGAATATCATCCAGTTTTTTATTCCTTTGCTTATGAAATCTTTTATTTTTAAATATTAATATATTGTAAACAAACATGTTTTATAAAACGTGCAGCGTCATTAAAGATTATACTCAGTAAGGAAAGAAGCACAGGCCGGTGAAGAGCCATGCAGATATCACCTTAAGCATTCTTATCTTTTCCCGTGCGTATGTTAGTTTCCGCAAGCCCTTCTTAACCGTGAATCATTCCTAAGTCTGGAGGAACATACTGGACATTAATAGCCGAGTGCTGCTCATGTGCATTAAGTGTCTCTAGCCACACAGGCGGAGTCATTACATTCTAAAGCATGAACAATTCCTAAGTAGCCGTTCTTATCTGTGACTCATTCCTAAGTAACCGTTCTTATCTGTGACTCATTCCTAAGTAGCCGTTCTTATCTGTGACTCATTCCTAAGTAGCCGTTCTTATCTGTGACTCATTCCTAAGTAGCCGTTCTTATCTGTAAAACGAAAAGATACGTAGATTACGTAAAAAATATAATAAGCATGTGTAGTAGTAAACAACGGATACATATGCTATACGTCCGGTAGTGTGAATCTGGGCCAGCAGCCTAGTGACCATCACCCAATACAGAGAGCAGCCTAGTGACCATCACCCAATACAGAGAGCATCCTAGTGACCACCATCCAATACAGAGAGCATCCTAGTGATCACCATCCAATACAGAGAGCATCTTAGTGACCACCACACAATACAGAGAGCATCCTAGTGACCATCACCCAATACAGAGAGCATCCTAGTGACCGCCATCCAATACAGAGAGCATCCTAGTTACCGCCACACAATACAGAGAGCATCTTAGTGACCGCCATCCAATACAGAGAGCATCCTAGTTACCACCACACAATACAGCACGATTCATATTGGCCACCATTCAATACACATAGGATCTCAGTGAACATCATACAAGTGACTACAATACAGAGAACAATCTGTTAACCCTGACCCAATACAGAGAGTATACTATTGTCTACCACCCAATAGAGAGCATCCTAGTGTTCCTCACCCAATATAGAGCATCCCAGTGTCCCCAACCCAATATAGAGCATTCTAGTGTCCCTCACCCAATAGAGATCATCCTAGTGTTCCCCATCCAATAGAGATCATCCTAGTGTCCCTCACCCAATAGAGATCATCCTAGTGATCCCCATCCAATAGAGCATCCTAGTGTCCCTCACCCAATAGAGATCATCCTAGTGTTCCCCATCCAATAGAGCATCCTAGTGGCCCTCACCCAATAGAGATCATCCTAGTGTTCCCCATCCAATAGAGCCTCCTAGTGGCTCTCACCCAATAGAGATCATCCTAGTGTTCCCCATCCAATAGAGCATCCTAGTGCCCCTCACCCAGAGATCATGCTAGTGGCCAACACACAGTACTGAAAACACTGTAGTTCTCCCATAACAGAAGAATGGCTGCTGTGTGGCCTCAAAAGGTCACCGGCCTACAGAGATTTCTTGTGAGACCAATGGCCAGTTTACCCCTAGATTTATCCTGAATACCCACCTCCCAGAGATGAGCAGAGACAGGCGGTCAATCGGAGTCTTCCCTTCCAGGGCATAACTCTGGTCAGCATTCAGGCACTGGACCTCCATGCCACTGCAGTGGGCAATATCCTTGAAGACCTCTAGAGGTACCTGCAATGGTTGGTAGACGGTGTGGTACAAAGCATCATAGTCCTCCCCATAGGATTCCTTGCGCAGTTGGCAGATCAGGTGTGTGACCTGTACCAGGCAGGCCACAATCAGCAGTACGTTCCAGATGACTATGTCCACTCCACAGGCAAACAAGGCACCCCACAGAGTCATACATAGGAACCCCATGGCCATCAGCCCAAAGATGTAGATACAGCCACACACGCCACTGCCACCCATAAAAGCCAGCAGGAAGACCAGGGAGGCCAGTTGATAAGGGGAACTCTCCATGTTGGTTTTCCACCCGAAACACTCATGTTCTTGAAAAAGCTGTTCAAGGAACGTTCTGTTACTCGCCATCTTTCCACCAAGGCCACCACCTAAACCTGCAGGACAAGAGAAGACAACACGGTCACAGGAGACCTGATGAAGGTGATACCCTCCACCCAGACACCACTTAAACCTGCAGGACAAGAGAAGACAAAAAGGTCACAGGAGACCTGATGAAGGTGATACCCTGCACCCAGTCGCCACCTAAACTTGCAGAACAAGACAACACAACACGGGCACAGGAGACCTGATGAAGGTGATACCCTGCACCCAGACACCACCCAAACCTGCAGAACAATGATGGGAGTACTGAGGGGGGCTGGTGGCACATGATGGGAGTACTGGGGGGGGTTGGTGGCACATGATGGGGATCCTGGGGGAGGGG